>JAGGAU010008386.1:0-19298 GCA_017657275.1 Termitomyces sp. T108 | reverse complement strand
GTTCTTCCTCAGGCCTACAAATCATTCCGGCATGGCAAGAGTACTTTGGCCACCCGATAGGGAAAACGTTAGGTTAGCAATTTATAGATTTGATGGAATAGGTCTCTTAATCGTTTCCAGGTGTGATTAATGCGGCCCAAAGCATCGGTGGCCTAGTCGTGAGTTTCATATTCTCTTCACCCTACTCCAAATTGTGGCACTGACGATTCTTCTATGAAAGAGCCTACCGATTGCCCCTTTGATTTCGGATGGCTTCGGTCGTAGGGTTACCTTGTTTCTTGGCTCCCTCATCATGCTGGCTGGGGTTGCCGTCCAAACATCTGCCAGAACCGTTGGTGTTTTCATCGGATCGAGAGTCATTAGTACGTCATCTTTGATCCTTACATTCTTTCTTACACTGTTACACTGGCGTCTGCTTGTGCAGTTGGATTTGGACTTCAATTCTGTCTGAACTCCGGCCCACTCTTGTTGATCGAACTGTCATATCCTACACAGGTTTGTTATGTGCCAGCGAAATTGTGCAAGTCGTATTTGATTTATCAATAAATAGAGAGGGAAAATCACATCACTCTACAACTCAAGTTGGTACCTCGGCAGCATAATATCAGCCTGGGTTTGTCTGTTCATAAGTTCCTTTTCCATATCTTTATATTCCAACAGGTTTGTTTCGGTGCTTATGATCAGGTTGCTGATAGTATATGGTCGTTTCGAGTTCCTTCATTGGTCCAAGCACTCCTTCCTTTTTTGCAGGTCATTTTTATCTGGTACGAAGCACTTATTCAGAGTCCCCAATGCATTTCAGATTTTTTCCTTTAGGTTTCTTCCAGAAAGCCCTCGATTTCTAGTTTCCAAAGGTTATGTGAGTCGCGAACCTTTCTCCCTCTTTTCAGGCGAGACATATCTGTGACTTACGGCCTCTCGACGAAAAAAAATAGGAAGCGAAAGCTGCCGCAGTCCTTGCCAAGTTTCATGCCAATAGTAAAGACGAACGAGATCCGCTTGTTGTGTTCGAGTTGGCGCAAATCAGACATGCTATTCGATTGGAAGAAGAGATCAACAGGAGTACCTCGTACAAGTCTCTTTTTGGTACCCCGGGCAACCGCAAACGGATGAGACTCATCGTCGCAATAGCTTTGTTCTCTCAGTGGAGGTATGATTCGGCGCTTGCAATCTATTGCTAGGATAGACTGACTCTACAATCAGCGGTAATGGTCTTGTCTCGTATTATATCAATCTCGTTTTAGAAGGTGTTGGCATCCACGATACTAAAACAAAGGTCTTTCCCTTCGCGCCACTCGTAGTCATGACTCTGACTCTCCAGATTTACGTAGGCGTATATCAATGGAGGATTGCAGGTGACGAATTCGTTACCCAAGTAAAATCTATGATACTAGAATATTTATTCCAGATATTCAACTTCTTCATTGCAATAATCGCGTCTTTCTTGGTCGATTGGGCTGGCAGACGAAAACTATTCCTAACGTCCAATACGGGTATGTCTACTTCTACTGCTTCGGAGACTTCCTCTTATCTCCCTCGATAGGAATGCTCATTAGTGCGTTGGCCCAAATGTTACTCCTGTGAACTACGACCTAAATTTCATTAGCTTTTGCTGCCTGGACGGTTTCAAATGCACTTTACATCAATCATGGCAACACTGCGGCTGCAAAGGCTATGATACCTCTCATCTTTATTTTCTATTTATTCTATGACATTGCATACACACCAATGGTTGTTGCATACACCCTAGAAATTTTACCATATAGGATAAGAGCCAAGGGCTTTGCTGTTATGGTTAGGTTTCGAGACACTCTTGTTTCGTTGTTTTTCTAACGGATAGAATCATCAGAACCTGACAATAATGCTTACAGTAGCTTTCAATCAGTTCATTAACCCCATAGCCATTGATGCAATAGGCTGGTGGTATTACCTTGTCTACTGTGGTTGGTTGATTATCGAACTCGCGTTCGTTGTCATATTCGTCGTCGAGACAAAAGGTGCAGTTCTTCGTCTGATTGTGTATATATATACTCATTCCAATTATACTCATTCCAATTTGACAGGACGTACCTTAGAGGAGACTTCAGTTCTATTTGACGGGGAACAGTCATCCCAGGACCTTTTGGCAATGGGAGGGGAAGCGGCGACCATGACAATGGGAAGTCGAGGGGTCATTGAAGTTGAAGGCACAATCTCACAAGTCCATGTGCAAATAGAAGAGAAGATTCAGTTCTTCGAAATGCAACAACGATTCGACCGCGAGCCGACGGACGTTGCGATGATGCCACGGGCGCTATGACCCTTGATTTCGAATGAATTTAGTTATTTCTAACCTTATTTCAATATCGTCTGTGTCAGCAGCACTACTTTCAGCTTTATATTCATATTTTATATTCGGTAAAATAAAGCAAAAATCCGAAAAATAGCATCACTGGGATGTACTTTCGAGCGGAACCCATACCTGGACTTGATTCGCAAAGCAGGAGAAGATTCCCCAACCTGCTTGGTCAATCTCGACATGACCACCCCCACAATACATGAAGCTCTGGAAAACCCTACCCGCATAAGTCTGTTGAAATTAGCACATAGACGGGCACAAGCCTCGAAGGAGCTCACGATTCCGACATTCATTTGAAGTGTATGAACAGTATTTTCGTGCCTCAGACTGATAAATAATAAGCAAGGTTCAAGGACACATAAACCAGGGTGGTGCTTACTTGTTCATATTGCTAATGACAACCGCACAACCATCGTGAGTTGCATCTCCCGCTCTGACAAAGCCAATGCAGTTCCTGGTGGCGAAATAATCTCGAGTCTGTCCATATGCAAATTTTTTCCGGGCTTCGATCAGTAGTTTCAATCCATGCCCGACGACTTCATCATAACATTCGAGGTTTGGATATAGATCCCCGTAAAATACGCAGCTGGGATTTTTACTTATCAATAAGTCTTGAGCTGAGAATTCTAGACTCACGGGTGACCATATCCACGTAAGAGTATGATAGCATAGGCTTGAAGTTTGAAGTTACTAGCTACCTATAACCAATAAGATTTCAGGCGCCAGACTAACAAGTCAAGAAATCTCCAACCCAACTCTGCAGGCTCTGACCTTCTACCTGCAGGTCAATCAATCAGAATCTCGCTCTCAAAGTTCAGAACAGCTGACCGTACTAGTAACAGAAAAGTCAGCCGGTTAATGACCCTCGATGAAGTTCAAACGTACTCGTGATTGTCTACAAAAGTAACGACGTCGTTTGGTTTCACATCCACAATAGTATCCTTGAGAATTTGACGAAGATCAAACTTGAATCCTTGTATGCTAGCGTTGTGGAAATTCATGTGAAGGGGGACATCAAAGAACGCGGTCTAGAAGGAATGCCTGTTGTCAACGCGTATCCCTGGCGCGAACAGCGATTCGCTTACTTCCCCTCTAAACGACCGTATATATGATCTTATCGTTTTTAGACTGTCAATGAAGTAGGTTTTGGGACACAGAAAGTTGAAAGCAGCACACACTTTACAGACCAAAATTCTGCTACCAAGAGGACTTTCGTTATTTTCGGTCAGAGTATCAGAAGAAAGCCATACAAACTGTAAACATCTTTGAGTTTCCCGATCTTTTGCGAGTCGATTGTATCTATGTCCATTGATCACAATTTACAATGAGATATTTCCAAGGGCATAAACTTTACGAAAGTCATCAGGAAACGTCGGTCTATGTGTTTAATCGCGTCCAATCGAAATCCTGTAGCGCCGGTGGTCTGAAGGAATCAGGTCATATTTTTCCAAGGCAAATATAATTAGTGCTTACTTCCAGGATCCAAGGCCCCCAATCGAGAAAATCCTTTTGCACCGCAGGGTGGCGATGGTCAATCTGAAAATCAAGTGAGAAAAATTATTGTGTTGAGGCAATGTAGATAAGAAACCAACATCGACACCAAGCAAGTAATCATAGTTCCCGAGCTCACAATCGACCCGACGGGACCAACCCTTATGTCCGGGTCCTGTGATACGAAAAATTCTTTTTTCTCTGGTTCTATGATCCCAGTCTACTCCTGGTCATGATCATCATATGGTCGTTAACAATGAATTTCAACAGTCGCCACAATAACACAGTACCCGTGAAGTGCTCCTGTGTCCATTTGAGATTGCTATACTACGTATAGATAATAATGTTAGAATTATTCAACCTCATTCGGCTAAAATGGAATCAAACCTTTTCTCCGCGACCTGGGAAGTCAAAGGCAGTCCATCCCTGTAAACTATACTTCTCAAAAAAGCAAGGGGACTACAATGACACGACGAACCTCGATCTCTCTCTCTGGGCCTACGTCTCTGAGCCGGTTTTGTTCGTCAACAGGGACAGCTGAAAAACCCTCGACTCTGTCAGCTCCAATCTTATGCTTGAATCGCACTTGAGGATAAGCTTGAGGTAGAGTTTAGGAAGACATACATTCAACACCGCATCAATAAGAATATCGACACCAGAGTTCTTTGCAGCGTTGCACGCAGAAAGAAGCTCTTCTCTAGAGCCCCACCGTGTTTCAACCACATCTTTTTGCTTGAACTCACCAAGATCCCACTAAATAATCTTCAATATGTATTTAAAATAAAGCCAAGAACATACCAAGTCATAAGCATCATACCCGCGTCCAGCCTACGACTAAACGTTGACCTGCTACATTTCACGAAAAAAGAAGAATTTCTCACACTTTCCGCGGCTTTGTTGGGAGGTGGTAGCCAGATTTGTGTGAAGCCCATCTTCGCAAGTGGGGGAACCTCGGCTTCAAGATGTGCCCACCAACTCAAGTTGTTGTGCTTGGCTTCCCAGGTGAAAAATTGGAGCTGAGAGACTACCTAAGACCTTGGATATCTATGCATGACTGGATGTCTCCACACCATCAAAGGATTGTCAGAACTCTCTGGGCCAAGTCGCATGCGATGTAACGCAGCAGGAGGCTTGAGAACCCATTCATTGAACTTTGAAAATGGCACCCCCATTATAAGTAGCAGAAAGAGGATCAATTCGCTTATCTACGAGTTCGAAGACTCGAAAGGGTGAATAGCGTAACGCGTCAATTAGCTTAACTGTCGGTTGCTCCAGAATTTTAAACGCAGCGCTTTCGGAGTTTGCCGGATGCCTACAAAAACCTGATGAGTCGCATATAAATTTTTCACGTCGACCTTCATTATCATCCCCTGTTCTATGCTTGCGTTCTGCTTGTCAATGGGACATGGACATGATGCATTCTTATTGTGTTGGTCAAGATTGAAAGCCTCTTTAATCGCTCCGACCGCGGTGATCCTACGTCGAGAGGAGTTTCATGCTGATGGTGACACTGTACTTCACACATTTCCTTGTCTAAACCTGAGGTTGGTTATCTATTTCTTTAAAGTTAGATAATGTTTGTCTTTGGAGTTTCTGGTAGCGTTGTCAGCTTTGAATGGACCTTTTTCATCCTGCTGACTTGCTTGGGTTGAAAGCTTGGTAAGAGCAACAAGAGTTGAGATGATCTAGCAGGTGTCAGAGGATTCTGCGTGTAACGTAACACGCAGAAAAGTTCGGAATAAGTGTTGAGGCATCGTGTTGAGACATTTTCGACCGACAATCAGCCGTTTTGGAGGGATTGATATTGCGACGTTGATGTTCAATATGTTCAATGGTTAACGTTCAATGTTCACTTCTTTCCGTTTCAATTCTCTATCTTGTCTCTTCAGACATTCATTTTCTACATACAACTTTCCACCCACTTGAACAGTCATCCATACTCATGGAGTCATCGGCACGGAACTTCTTGGCCATATCTAGGGCCATCAAGGGGATACTATGATGTCGCGTGGTCGGGCCGCTCGAAACCCCTTTGAGGTATGTGGAGAAAGACTGGTGCGCATGACAAGGGCTGCTAATAATTGTTCCCTGGAGTCCTTATAAAGAACGACCGAGCTACTCGGCGCCCCAAAAGGCTTGGAAGTACATACCATGACCGGAAGTCCTGATCTTGGAGTCAATACGACAACTGCGACTCGCCGCAAATCTCTCGCCGGAGAATCAGGATGGGTGTGTCGTTCGCTCTCAACATCATCGTACATATTTGATTATGGTCGATATTCCAGGTTGGTCTGGTTCGTAATCGCAGAATCTTTGTAATCGCAGTTTTTGCCTCACTTGGTGGACTGTAAGCCTTCTTGCTTACCTACCGGAATGAATGCTTACGCCCGTATCATATAGGCTCTATGGTGTGTTCCATTGACCGTTCGACGTCTTGACTCCTCTTATGTAGTCGTTCTAGGTTATAATCAAGTGAGTCACACGAACATAATTGTACGCAGTTTTTTCATCTTCATCTACAGGGCGTGTTTTCAGGTGTTCTCGCGTATGTCTTCTATAGTGAATGTTACGTACGTGCCAAATAATCATTATTTCAGTATGCACTCGTTCGATATGCGCATGGCGTCGGCAGTAAATAACACTGGGTTAAAAGGATGGCTTGTCGCCATTCTTGAACTCGGAGCATGGGCAGGCGTTCTCATGACAGGTGATTGTGAATGTCCTTCAAACGTCGTTATGAACCTCACTCTGCTGCCTCAGGTTATTTGGCTGACAAATTGTCTCGAAAGTATACCATTGTCCTCGGTAAGGTGGCTTGTCTTCGTTATATGGAAGCTAAAACAACGTGATCTTACCAGCTGTTGTTGTATTTTGTGTCGGTGTCATCGTCCAGACAGCGGCAATGGCGCCATCGTCTATTTATGGAGGCGCGTACCGCGTCACATTTATGTTTTGATGTTCTGAAAGCCACTCTATAGGTCGCTTCGTTACTGGTCTTGGTGTTGGCGCTCTCAGCATGGCTGTTCCACTATATAATGCTGAAATCGCCCCACCCGAGGTTCGTGGCAGCCTCGTTGCACTTCAACAACTGGCAATCACGTTCGGTATCATGATATCTTTCTGGATTGATTATGGTACAAGAGCTGTCATTCCGCAGATTCACGACCAAAAGGTTTACACTTTGCTAGGTACAAACTTTATCGGCGGGACCTCGACCGCCCAGAAGGAGGCTGCCTGGCGATTACCCCTCGCTCTTCAGCTGGTTCCTGCTGTCATTCTTGGAGTCGGTATTCTCTTTATGCCGTTCTCTCCTAGGTATTTGTGTTTTCTGTCGTCAACGTGGCAAGGTCTTACAACATACACTCTTTATTCTTACGCGATGTAGATGGCTAGTGAATCAAGGACGGGACGATGAAGCCCTTGCAGTTCTCAGTCGTGCTCGTGGCCTTCCCCCTGATTCCGACTTGGTTCAGCTCGAATTCTTGTAAGTATCAGTGTAATTGAACTCTCGCGAATTTGCAATGGACGCCATAATATAGGGAGATTCGCGCCCAATACATTTTTGAGAAGGAGACCTCCCAAGCAAAGTTCCCAGATTACCAGGATGGAAGCTTCTCTTCAAACTTTAAATTAGGGTTGTTCGACTATTTGAGCTTGTTAACCAACCGAAGTGGGTCATTGTCTTTGCGAAACCTTTGTACTTGTCTAATGATGAAAAAGATCTATTTTATCGAGTCGCTGTGGGAACCTTGTGAGTTTTTCTGACTTTGGATTTTTTTCTCGATGTTCATAGTGCATCAGGACCATGTTTTTCCAGCAATGGAGTATGTCTGATTTTACTTGTTCGTCCAATATAGTTGACGTCTGGTCAGCCGGTGTCAATGCAATTTTATATTATGCCCCGAGTATCTTCCAAGCTCTAAGTCTTACGGGCAACACAATTTCGCTCCTGGCAACTGGCGTAGTTGGCATTGCGTATGATGAAGGATTGATGCAGATATATGTTTTCGCTGAATTCTTATCCCAGTATGTTTTTGGCAACGATTCCCGCTGTTCTCTGGGTCGACCAACTTGGACGGAAGCCTGTGTTAATTTCAGGAGCCTTCTTGATGGGAGCGTAAGTAATTTGAACAAGCTGAATTATTCTCCTAAGTTGTAACTACAGGTGCCATATCATAATCGCGATCTTAGTAGGGCTCTTCCATGATAGTTTTACTACGTGCGTTCTACCCACATGAGTATGACATCCTCTGATAGACGTTTCTTACTAAAGACACGCTGGTTGGTCTCGTTGCACTTGGATTTGATTTTTTGTCTGACAGATATACTAAGCTGCTGGATGGGTTTCCTGTGCGTTGGTCTGGGTTTTCGCTATCGGTAAACTTTATGAATCTCTCGAAGTTCATGACTAATCCTTTCCTAGGGTTTGGTTACAGCTGGGGTAATACTCCTCAAATACTCGGTGTCTACGTATCGCTTAACAGCTGTTTCAAGGACCTTGCTCCTGGATTCTTGTTGCCGAGGTGATCAGTTAAGCTTTTTCTTTCACGTCTGTTAATCCTCTGTGTTAGATATGGCCGCTGAGCGTTCGTGGCAAGGGCTTGTCTATTGCAGCTTCATCGAATTGGGTAAGCCATATCACTTTCTTATTTGGCGTAGTATGCTTGACATATGTTTATGTACTCTTAGATGAATAATTTCATCGGTTAGTCTGACGTTCTCAATATTCTCCATTCTAATCACAGTGGAGTCCAGTCGGTGAAGTGACACCTACGATGCTTGATAAACTCGGTTTCGGGACTTTTGTGTTTTTCGGGGTAAGTTAGGGTATCCATCCATAAGCGGAACTCATCATTTATGTACCTGTGCCCCAAAGGTATTCTCTCTCCTTGGTGGTCTTTTCGTCATGTTCTTTGTAAGTCAGTTCCCATGGAAATATTCCCGGTGCTGACGGCCTCATCAGGTACCGGAAACAAAAGGTCAACTCAAACCATCTTTCGTGTTTGCTTACTTTGCCAATACATACGTAATCTATAGGGCTGACTCTGGAGGAGATGGACGAAGTGTTCGGGAGCTCCAATGGTTTGGCACTCGATGACCAGCAACGACAAGAAGCCATTTATCGCCGCCTTGGATTGATTGTCAACATTCAAGACGAGAAGCAGGAGGAAATAAGAAAGTCCACAGGAGATGCTTAAGGTCTGTTATTTACGATCATATTATTATGCATTCGTTTTACTCTGTCTGTAACTCACATGTGTTTTGAATTGTACTTGCCCTATGCACACATACACTTGTGTCTCCTTAAGAAGCTTCTCTGACCATAAAAGGACAAAGCACTGTTGTACGTTATATTTGTGTCATTTGTCAGATAGGTTTCTTCCTTACTCCGTCATAGTATGATACAAGAGCATGTTATATTTAGAACCATGATCAGCCGTTTTCATGATGATAGGCCCCTTCAAGTTCTGCTTGTTCAGTTGTTTGATCTGATATCCATGATGCTGGGCTTGTCAAAGGGTAACTTGCTTGTAAAATGGACACAGCTATTAGCCTATTACCATCTCCTTTAATGAGGTGTCACATATCAATAGAGCTGAAGAAATTGATTTTATGACTTGTGCTTGTCAAGACGTACCAATACAGGAAGATCCATGAAATCACTGGTGTCAGCATCTGATCCACCAAACACATCTGGACAGCACATTGTCGCACTGGTGATGTAGCAATAAAGAGGACAGTTGGTGTGATGGACAAACTCGAAATTCAATGGGTCGACAGAGGTATTTTGACAGTGCCGTATTAGATCATGACGTATAGATCAAACAAACAAAAACAACTAAACAAGCGGAAGAATGGTACTCGGCTCCAGTGACTGCCTATCAGGGGTCGATGATCACAACTATCGTCGAGCTGCGAAACTGCTCTTCAACATTGAACTTATTGTTCCAATCATACTGCCAGATGTAGATCGAGAAGGAACATTGTCAGATTCTTTCACCGGAGATAGAACTGTTGGAATGTTCAATGTAGAAGCAGTGCCTCCCTAGTAAAAGCGTTTGAGAGGTCAGCTTGAATTCAAGCCTGGAGAAAGAAAGAGACTGACAATGGACTCAAAAGTGAAAGGCGTGGCGGAAGAGGGGAATAGATTGATTTTCCTTCGCTTTTTCTTCGCTGGCTCCTTCTCCGCGTCAGATATCTCTTTTGTTTGTTCATCGCGGCTGGGTCGTGCACTAGCGCTCCTGACGCGAGACGGTGGCTTCCGTCGTGTATTTGTAGTGACTTCGGACTCATCACGAGATTGGCTTGAGATTGGTACTTTCGCCTTCGCCGGAGGCTTTGCTGTTTCACTATCGTTCTCCTCGCCGTCCCTTGCCTTGCGTTTAGTTTTACGACTAGGCTTTGGTGACTCCGAAGGTGGAACCTCTACAATATCACCGGTTGCTTCTATAGCCTTGGCTTTGCCCTTCCCTTTGATCCCGGATTTCTGAGGAACTTTCTCAGTCTCATCATCCTGTTCCTCAACTCGCGAAGGTTTGGGTTTGGGTACTTCCTCCACTTCGCTTTCAACCGTTTTCCGTTTCTTTCTTGTGACCTTTTCAAACTCAGGATTATCCATACCCGAAGGCCCTGCTTCTGCAATTGCGGTCCCCGTCGCTTGCGTTCCAGTTGGAGGTTTACTTTGAGCGCGTCTAGGTCGTGGTTTGGTTGGAGGCTCCGGAGGCGGTTGTGTTACGACGTCATTTGCATCGATGGACTAGGTATGATTGAGTCAGCTGTAAGAGGTGAAAATCGAACGATGAGCGCACATTTCTTGGAGACGGAGAGCGAGTTCGGGCACGTTCAGCCTCCAGGGCACTTTTGAGTCTTGCGATTTTTCGCTCCGCTTTGGCAAGCTTAGCGCTCGCGGTCTCGGTTTCTTCGTCATGCTTCTCGGCAGCAACCTGTATGATAGTATCTGAATCAGAGAAGATCGAGAAACGAGGGGGTGAAAACAGACACCTACCTGCAGCACTTCAATAGCCTCTTTGAGTTTCTCAACCCTACGTTTCTCCTTTCGTAGTTGTTTTTCGTGCTCTTCCGCAGAAATCTCCAGCTGCGTTTGAAGTTCCTGCACTTGTATGTCGAGGTTCACTCGTTTCTGTCTTTCAGCTTCAACTTCTGCTTCGTTTTTGTTCTCCAATTTCTGCCACTTCTCCAATTGACGAACCAAGTCGGCTTTTGAGCGTGTGAGCTCGTCATTGTTGCGCTGAAGTTCGTCCCGAGCGGTGACAAGACCGTCGCGCTGGAGGGTGACTCGCTCAAGCTCCCTGAGGTTTTTATCAACATCACCCTCTAGACGGGCATTTTTTTCGCGTAGTTTGGCAACAGTATCCTGTCGCAGAAGAGATACACATCAACATGATTATAGATCATTACAGGAGCCATCTCTACCTGAAGCTCTGCCCTCTCCTCCTCATAAACAGCAATTTCCTCGTTCTTAGCGTCCAATTTTGCAACATACTCAGCCAAACGTTGATCATGTTGCCTGCCAGCCTCTTCAAAGTCAGCAATAAGATCCTCATGATCCTCTTCCAAATCACGAATCTTGTCCTCTAGCTCTGCCTCTCTTGCCTGAAACATAGTGATCCTGAAATCTCGTTGGAGTCGCAGAAGTTTCTCCCTCCTCGTGACATCCTGTTCCTTGAGAATGTTCATGCGCTCTTGTTCGAGTTGCAGAACATTTTGAAGCTGGACAACACGATGGCAAGACTGAAGAACGTCGCATCCCTGACGCCATTCAAGCTGTTCTTGTCTCCAGCGCTTTTGGGCCTCTGCAAGAACTTCACTGCCCTTTACCTTCTCCTGTGCAACCTGATCAGCGAGTTTCTTGTTTGTATGCTCAAGGGTGCGGTTTCTCTGAACCAAATCATCAATTTGGTTCTGGTATGACACCTCAAGAGACGGAGTACCAAAGCCTAGAGGGGTCCCGCCACGAACCATGGGAGGGAGAAACGTTGAAACTTGAAGGGGGTGGGAAAAGACGCGCTCAGGTTAAGCGCGTCTTGTTGTTGGGCTTGTCACGTGGCTTCCGTTCCTCCCTGACGATTGCTAACTGGCATGGCCCCAGGCAGACCAGTCAAGGTCATCAAACTCAAAGTTCCTCGACACAATGCTCAGCGCGTCGGCGCAAAGCTCGGCGCGGAAATCAAAAATCTTGCTAAAGTCCAGAAAATAAAAGCAGATATTTACCAGCCCAGCCCAGAAGTAGCACAGGCCGTAGTGCGTACATGCCAGAATCTTGATTTCGACCATTATCTTATTTCGTTTATTAGGAGAGCGCTTCGGAATGGAACTCTTTGCTGATTACTGCCCGCGCCGAAAGGGGGCCGCAATGGGACGTCGGTACACAACAGTTCGTGACTCCCATGATGTGAATCAATTCAGTCTACCAAAGCTTCTGAAAATCAGATTTCTAGTGGACCAATATTCTGATCTGTATTATGATCCTACACCTTTAGTGGAAGCTGTCAAAAAGCAGACGGAATTGGAGAACGCGGAAGAGGAGAAGCAGCAGCAACCACCCCATCAACCTCTACACCCTTAACAACACCAGCCCTATTCACGGCATCATACACCTCGGAGTGAACGCGAGATCCACATAGTGAATACCCATCACTCAATGGGACCGCCAGGGCATGAATCACCAATACACCACCGACAGCATCACGGTCCTCCGGGCGGATATGGGCCATATCCTGGAACGCCTCAGAATATGGGCGTGCGTGGTGGACCACCGCCTATGCCCCGACCGTACTCTGGAGGTCATCCTGGTGGTGCTCCATTCAATACTGTCAACTCTAATCAGTTTTTCGGCAACGAGGGAGGGTCTCCGATGCGGATGAATGCTATGGGAAGTATGAGCATGATGGATCCTGGTCACTCAATGGGTGGGCATCCAATGGGTGGCATACAAGGCATGGGCATGAGTGGTGGCATGGGTGGTGGCATGAGTGGTGGCATGAGTGGTGGCATGGGTGGTGGTATGGGTGGTGGTCTGGGTGGAGCTATGGGCGGTGGTATGGGTGGAGGAAGTATGGGCGGTAGTATGGGTGGAGGAAGTATGGGCGGTAGTATGGGTGGAGGAAGTATGGGCGGTAGCATGGGTGGAGGAAGTATGAGCGGCGGCATGGGTGGAGGTGGTATGGGGGGTGGTATGAATAGTATGGGTAGCAGTATGGGTATGGGTGGCAGTGGCATGGGGGTAGGCGCCATGGGAGGTGGCATTGGTAGTGGCATGGGAGGCATGGGAGGAATGGGTAATGGTATGGGAAGCATGGGTGGTATAGGAGGTGGTATGGGAGGTATGGGCGGTGGCATGGGTGGCATGGGTGGCATGGGTGGCATGGGAGGTATGGGTAGTATGGGTAGTATGGGTAGTATGAGCGGTGGTCTTGGCAACGGTGGAATAGGCGGCGGGATTGCAGGGGGTATGCCAGCCATGCCCATGCAAGGTGGTGTTCCGGGGAGATTCCCAATGCACTAATGGGTCTCTTTGTATCTTTTTAGTATTCTGCTCTTGTATATATCATTGAGTACCTTCACTAGGGTCTGTTGTAATTCACTATCCAGCCACCGAGTCCTCCTCTAGTCTATTCTACACAATAATCCCACCAACAATGCATCAGGGGATGAATGTACTGCAACGCATCTTAGTACTTGACCCTTCAGTAATTCCTTAGGTAGCTTTGGACTTTGATCTATGAGTAGTAGGGGTTTGTATTCTGTGGTTTGTAATGAGCAATCAATGGAAAGTTTGGGTAGAGTTCCTGTTTCAAGGTCGAACATCCAATATTCCCTTTTTTTTTGGAGGAGCGTTATCTAATAGATAGCCGTCAGCGACTAACAACTCGGCCCGTCTAGGGGTTAGTCCATCTTGCCCGCTGTAACATCCAATATTCCCTGATCATCGAAAGCAGAAGTTTGGCACGTGGCACAGACGCGTGTCCGTGACAGGCTGTGACTCTGAGCAGGTTCCTTCTTTGTATGTGTCTATTTATCGACTTTTTGCCTTGGAGAAACTACGCCGTTCATTGTTCGACGCGATCTATCTCATCTACATCTCGCCAGCGACGAGACTATACTAGGTCGGGTGTGTGAAGACGCGTCGATATCGGCTTAAGGAACTTATAGCCCTTTGAGCAGCAACGTCTCGAAAGACAACCCGCTCTGCCTTCAACATCATCTCAACATCAAACTGGCAGAAAAAAATCTGACACACTAGTTGACTCTTCTTGCGGCGCTGAAGGTGGGGTTTCCTTTTTCTACCATACATACGAGACCAAGCTATTTACCAACCATTCAAAGTGCGATGCAAAGCGATGTGGATGGGAAGCTGTCACTAGATGAAGAGGACGACCAAGATTCTCTTTTTGGATCCCCTCCAGCTTCGCCTGTCAGAGGTAGGTCACCATCGCCGGCTTTGGCACTACCAAGTGCCGGTTATTCTACACAAAATGTGGGGACCATTGCACTTCCTGGCTCCCAACATTGTTCTGAACTTCCAGTCACTCCGTTAGCCTTGTCGTTGAATTACGCTCTCAATGGGCGTCCTCCGGCCCTACCAACTACTGCTACACCCTCCGAACGCTCTACGCCTTCGTCTAGTCGAGCATCCTCAACAGGTCCTAGGCCTAAGAAAAGGACAGTGAAAAGCTCAAAATCCAAGGAATCTACTCCCCGACCCCCTCCTCTCGAAATTAATTTACCGGATCCCTCTGGTCCGATCCCAGCAAATTTTTTGCGAAACCAGTCCGCCCTCTTGGGAACTGCAGGGTTAGTAGGTGGTATCAAGCCCTCCAACTTATCCACGCATCGCCAACCTCCTGGCACAGCTCCGTCAAATCCTATTGTTATTGACGACGACGAGCGAATTCCACATCGCCCTTCTCAGGCGTCCATTCAACCTTCTCTAGAGAAGTTGGGTATTGACCCCAGACATCTGCCCACTCCCTCTACGCAGGAGATCATGTCAGTACTTATGGGGCAGAAGGATACTTTGCTCGTTTTACAGAATATCTGTAAACTCGCTGCTGAGATGAACAGACCGAAAACTCTGGACTCGCCTGAACCTGCGTCTCTCACATCATTCCGACGGACACCCCGTTCCTTCCAGCCCTCGGGTTCCGCGAATGCAAATACGGCACAGTTCATTACAACTCAGAATGCTTCAGTGGCTTCTGACGTCTCCACATCCTCAAAAGGTCCTCCTCTCAAGAAGCGACGGCTAAATCGGGTGCCAGCTGGCGCTGTGGACTGGGATGTCCCGTATCCTTTCCTCGAAGGACAAGGTCCTGAGTGTTACCGAACAAACTGGGAACGCGAGCGTGGAAAGCAATTGATGTCGCAACTTGTCACCCTTGTGAAGGATGCAATACGAAAAGCGGCTACAAGGAAATACCTTCAGAACGACTTGGAGAGAAGGGGAGTGTTGGAAATGCAGCGAACTCTTGCTCAAAACATGGCGTCAAAAGTACCGGAAGAACCCAAGGTACACGGTCATTATAGGCCGTCAACTATAACATATGGCTTGCAAGGTGAAGCGGCTGCAGCTGCTAGGGCACAAGTGCAGAAAGTCCTTATAGATGCCAGTAACAGTAGCAAGTCAGCGGCCTCACTTCCGACTCCGATCATTCATCAATCTGCTCGAGTATCGGTCAGCAGAACGCCAACTCCCCAGCCGTCTGCACCCTTTGATCAGCTAATCTCGTCCATCCTTGCGGCAACCCCTAGTCCAAATTTGCCCGTGGATTGTGGTGCGTCTTTGTCTATCGACATTGATGGAAACGCTGGCGCTCAAACTGGCTCTTCAATGCCAACCAGTTCTGTACCCCCACAGAACTCAGATCAAGGCTCCTTGGACAATTTGGTGAATACTTTCTTCCAAAATTTTCCGACGTCCGCTCAGGACTTTGTTTCTCCCGACCATATTACATCGGGTCTTTCGTCAAGATCTGACTCGTCGCGAGGCACTCCTACCAGTGCCGGCTTGGGTTTCTCCAGTTTGAATTTAGCCCTGGCTAACATGATTCCTGTTGATTCAAGATGGTATGATTTTGACAAGGAGTCTACATCGTCTACTCCCGTACCCTCGTCACATGTGACCCAGCAACCCGAGTATTCATGCCAAAAAGGTGGAGAATCGGACATTCCTGAACAAGAATTTATCATAGACCCTGCTCTTTTGGATATCTCTATGTCTGCGGCACCTGTCGCGTCTGCATTACCAACTTCTTTGGAGCCTTTACCATCATCATTAAGGGGTTCCCCCATACCTTCCTTGAGCTCATTTGGAGATGTGGATCCTTCCACACCTAATTCAGTTGCTTGGGAGGCGAGTATCCCGGAGGTCTTCACAACTTCTGGAGCCGATGCATTTTTCATGGAGAATGGTCTGGTAGGGGTTGGATATCGTACAGGCGAGTTGGCAAGTCAAGGTATGTGGAGTCTTGCATTAATAACTATGTTTACCCGAGCTTACGATTTTTGGCAATATGATTTAGAGGAACCTCTAAATGCCCTTGCTGAGTCTCGAAGTGTGGATAAGGGCAAGGGCAAGGCCATGGACGATTTTGAAGCCCAGGCTTCATCTCTTTCAATGCTTGTTCAATCACACAGCCGACACCATTCTACCGCATCGTCGCCGTCTTCGCTCCAGACGTCTAACGGCCAACGGCCTCTTAGTAAGCTTCAAACCAGTAGAGCCGATATCTTGAAACGTGCGGCGAAGCGAAAGAAACAACTGGTAAAAGCGATTGCCAGTATCAGGACACAGCTTTGGGAGACGACAATCGAGCAAGGAGTCTTATTGCATATGAACAAGCTTTGTACCCATACAGCATAGTATGTATCTACATATCATCATCCATATCACATCGCATAGCATCATGGCCACCCCCATATCCACACATTAATGACATTATAGGAACTCATAATGGGTTAATAGAAAATTGTTTTACGTCAGAGTTTTGTTTTCAGTTGGTCAGAGTGAGGCTTGCTTAAGCTTGCTTGGTTATACAGTAAGTGTTACCCGATGAAATCTTTTTCTGATTCAATTAGCCTGGAAATATATACAACGCGTTGTGTTCGAGATAGTTTATGATCCGCAAATTCCATGGATTCGAAAAGTTTGCTAATATACAATCAGAGAAAGCCAGCTACTGATTTTATTCCTATAAGCTGGCTTTGCGCTCGTCGGAAACGTTCACAACCCTGGAAAATGATGGCAATCAACTTCGACAATCGGAAAAGGCGTCAATCGGAAACACTGCGTACAATTTGCCTGTATTACCGCCACTGAACAACAAAGGTAGAGACTTGGGCGCTTGCTCAATACCACCATCGATGATATGGAATTTGCGTTTGATAGAACCATCAATGAGGCCAGCGGAGAGTTCCTTGATGGCTTCGGGATAGCGCGAGGCATAATCAAAACTAGCACCCAGCCCGTTAGGAAATCAATGTATCTGGAGTATTATTGCGACATACACGATGAAGCCTTGGATTTTCGCACGTTGCGAGATCAGGCTGAGGTAATTTTGAAGTCCACGGGGCTTCGTTGCGTCTGGGATGCAATGGTTAGAGTCCAAGAGTACATTCAGAGGGGCAGTACACACTGTACTGTGAGATGGCACCTGGGACGCCCAGCGGTGAGAACAATGACAGATCCAAGAATGTACAGGTACGGACCACAAAGCGCTATTCTTGCATTTTGAGCAAGTCGGGCGAGAACCATGTCAAGTATATCACCTCGAGGTGCCAAATCAGCTAAGTAATCTCACGAGAGACAAGGACAAGCATACCTCCAACGTTGTCAAAGAAGACGTCAACATATCCGATCTTCTTGAAATCCTCTCTGAAAGTTTCACTCCTGTAGTTCAAGGCTCCATCAATACCAAGTTCCTTCACCAACCAATCGCATTTGTCGGGCGAGCCAGCTAGTCCATAGACCTTGGCGCCAACACGCTTACCCAGTTGGCACGCGATTGCTCCTACGGAACCCGCAGCTCCTGAAACGACCATAATGTCGCCTGCTTTGACTTGCGCGACGTCTTTCACGCCCTGTGACTGATCAAAAAAGAAGGACCACGAGAATAGATTGCGAGGCTCACGAAGTAAGCTGTCATGCCTTAATTACCAGAAGGTCAGAAGGTTTCGTCCATTACCAGTGAAGCGAGCTTACCAGACGATCCCAAGGTGTTCAAAAAGTCCAGAGCATGGACACCTTCCGGGATACTGCAGATAGAGTTAATCGCAAGTAACGCGTTGTATCTTACGCATACATAAGTTTGGTCACCAGCTTCTCCTTCATGATAGCATATTCGGTCATTCCTGAAGATAACAACCTCTCAACTATATGGAAAAAAGACAAAACAAGATATGCACCCCATGCCCCACTAACTGTGTCGCCTGCAGAAATGGATGTTCCTGGCCCGGCCTCGACGACAACACCTAGGCCCTGTGCGCGCATCACCTGTTCCAACTGTCAGAAGATTTTTGGGCCAGATTACGAGAATCACACCTCCCCGATCTTCACAGGTGGCAGATAGCTTCGCGCATCTCGAACGTAGCCACGCATTGCAGGATCCAATGATAACCACGTACACCGCACCAAGACTTCGCCTTCGCCAGGTTTCAAGTTCAAGGGTAGAACCTCGGTGCGAAAGGTGTTCGGTTCGAAGTCTCCCACTGGGCGCTCATTGAGAACTATTTGCTTAAAGGTCTGTGGCTTCGTCATGGTTCAGAAAGGGAAGGGAGTGAGGGAGTGATGTGCACAAGCAATCTTGAACATTTATAACATAGTAACGTCATGATATGTATGCCATCACCGGCATGTAATTCCTCCGTGGTCATGGGAGCAGAGCGCCGGCGCTCATGAACACATGGCGGTCGTACATATACTTGCCAAGTATGGCACGTACATCTCTGCCCTCAGAGTGCTGTGAGAACCATAAGCGGAATATCTAAGTTGACATTTCTTTATGTATAACATTTCACATTTTCGAACCTTTGGTATCTTAGAAGAGAGATTGGTGCATGAAGCAGAATAAAATTGTCATTGTAGTAGAGAAGTGCATCACTACCTTCACTGTCTGCATATTACTTTCGTGAGATACATTCTGACCGAAAGCGCGCCAGTGAGGACGAAGAATAGTTTTTGCTACACCCTCGCTCTGTATACAGAAAGGAAACCTTGCAATCTCGACATTCCTCACAGCTCCTACGAGCCTCGAACTCTGAGTTCTAAACTGGGCTTGATCTGGATCCCATGCTCCAGAATGGGTGCGTTCCGTATTGGTTAATACACACTGCCCAGTCAAATAACCGCCCTTCAATCCCATGAGGAAGCACATACCGCCCTGCCAGCGGTGAACATCGCAGAGTATTGATTCATTACATATACTTCTCTTCGTCCATGTCATCCAAGGAC
>JAGGAU010008385.1:0-31331 GCA_017657275.1 Termitomyces sp. T108 | reverse complement strand
GAAAGGACTGAACTCCATTTGTGCTGCAACGAGTCTTTCTCCAAGTCCCGGAACCGCCTTCGCCCGCTTCAAGGTTGTGATGCTTGGCTCCGAAAGCCCAATCCACTTGATCTGTCCGCTCTCGACAAAAGGTCGCAAAGTTTCGAGCACGATCTCTATCGGGACCTCAGGATCTACGCGGTGCTGGTAGTAAAGGTCGATGTAGTCCGTTTGGAGCCGTTCCAGCGACCTCTTCACCTGTTGAACTATATACGAAGGCTGACTGTTGGGCTTGCGATCCGTCTTGGTTGGGTCAAATGAACCGAATTTGGTAGCAAGGAATATCTCGGAGCGACGACCGGTTTTTGCAAACCACTCCCCAATCAACTCTTCACCTGTAAACAACTGAGGGATGAGGCATGCGCAATAATGAGGTGCTTACTGTGCCCATAGATATCAGCAGTGTCCCAGAATGTCATCCCGCGGTCGGCTGCATAAGTCAACGTTTCCAAAGAGACTTTGTCGTCATTAGCGCCATAGACTGAACCCAAACCGGAGCCCGAGCCCATCCCTAGGTAGCAGTGATACATGATCTTCATGGAATCATATGCTCAACGACTCACCCATAGCTCCAAGACCTATAGCGCTAACGGATGGTCCATTCTTTCCTAGTTTACGCATGCTAAGAGACATCCTGTACTAATGATTGGAATAAGTTATCAGGCCTTATATGGGCTGTTGGGCACAAGCAGCTGACTCATGTATGTGAAGTACTCGGATATTCGCAACCAGATGACCATTTATGCAGGCGGCCCGTTTCTATGAATACGACATAATTTTCGCAGAGAAAAGCATGACAAGGGCTCTAGATCTGCTGTTTGACTACACTCCATGATAATCAGTATCACACTACTACATGTGTTAGTGGGGAGCAAGCTCCCCAATCACTTTTGCAGCCGTACAGTCAGCGACTGACAATTCGGGTTTAGTTCAAAGGCATTTGTCTGGGGTTGTCAGCTGTTAACCCCAGTTATAAGATAAGGCATGCGAGTCTCACGATCTATATTTGATTTCGGTGTGCGCGGCTGGGAAATTCTCAACTGTTGCGCGGGATAGGCATGTGGAGTCAGTTACTTGATGTGATCACGTGTTCGTTACAACTTGTTATGCGTCGACTCAGTTGCTCTCTCTTTCGACAGTCACTGAAGGGTGTAAGTCTCCACTTATGTTCCCCACTCGTTACAACCTATACTAATTACACTGTGTACAATTTGGTCTACCGTTGTGTAGGTAAGCGAAATACACCTAGTTTCTCTCTCACTGAGGGGTTGGTCTACCGTTGTTTAGAATAGGGCTGATATTCACCAGAACAACATCAACGCACGCTCACTCAGTGTTATTAGCCTTTACTCCTTGACACATTGCAGCATGTCCCTTACTCTACAGAGTTAACAGCTTTGTCAGAGGCGGCAGACCGGCGCTGATGCTTAACGTGTTCAATAAGCTTTTTGATATCTCCCTGCAGCGCGATTTCATTCGTCCCATTGCCTAACCACGTTCCCAGAGCTTGGGGATCCTTAACAAAGTAACCGTATTAACAGTCAAAACTCAACGACAGAGGGGTCTAACTAACTCAGCCAGAGTTTGAAAGACTGCTGACAATCGGATAAGGTGGCAGATGTTCTTATTCGATCTCTTTGGAGCCATAGTTTGACAGAGGCATACACAACTGGCAGGATGAAAAAGGGTAATCGTTCGAGCATTTAGGCTTCAAGCTCTGCCTGTGAGTTTTCGGCGCTATCAGGAGTCTTCATCCCGGATTGGGGGAGGAACATGAGCAACGTATGTGCGCAAAGAAACTATGAGTGTAACAAGCAAATCTGATTAGATCAATCAATGTGATCAACGACGACAACAAAAACCTTTATCCCGATGCTACTCAACCTAACTTGATCACTAACGCTTGGTTTACATTGCGCTATCGATTAGTACGCTAGCCAAACCCCATACTAACCATCAGCCCAACCCGGTCCGAATACGAATAGGCCCTTACTAGTGGGCTTATCCACGGGTTAGGGATTGGCTAGCGTACTCTGATCGATAGCCCAATGTTCGGGATGAAGTTCGGTTGATATCGATAGGCCCTAAGGTCTCGCCAGATAATCTCTCGACTATATCTAATAGTACCTGAAACATTTACGCAGAAGACTAATGTCGACTAACTTGCTTCCGTAAGCGGAAGCAAGTCTGACCATGTGGTGGTGAAAAGTCGATAAAGGTCTCCGATCTCGAGCTTTGCCGCAACAACTTTGAGCTTTTCTGTTTGTGCTTAATATTCCTCTCTTGTTCTTAGTACATGCATTATGTATGCATCCAGTATCGGTTCAACCAGAGAATCTGTGTAACAAAGCATCCGGAGGAAATACACTTCCAACTAACTCGGGATGCCGGATAATGCCTAAGGCCCGGTTAGCCATACTTATCAAGGTGTAGTGTAGTGCGCCTCTGAGTTCGCTGAGTGGCTGCTCGTCAATCGTCCTGTATGCGTAAAGTAAATCCATCCACTGATTAGTGATGTTTCTTCTTTCAATCTTTCATCAAATGGTTGAGAAGCTTCAAGTTATATTATTGCCTCTCCATAAGAGCGACTTATCTGTGCTCTAACAATTTTGTCTTGTATACATTGATCATGAGTTTCTGGATGACAGTTTGACTCTGCACATGTCGAGTTTAAATGCAAATTATTTACTCCGTTCCTGCCCCATGCACCAACTCGGGAAAGCACCCCCTTCTTCCGCTATCTATAACGACCACTTGCCCCACTGATTTCCATAAGTCACAAATGAGCTGTTCTCACCAGTAACTTAATGAAGGACATCTTTGTATAGATACATCCATAAGGCCCACCAAGACTTAAGATGCTGTTCATTCGAAACAAGATTTTAAGCACATAGTTTATGGGCGTTGTGTGCCCAAGTCGGACTCTCCTGCACTAGCCTTGCCTTCAAAGTACTGTTGTCTTTCTTTCAATCCATAACGTCGGTCCTTGTCGTCAATAGTGAGCCTTAAGTGTAATAGCTTTCGGCAGGCTTGACGATAAATAGAATAATTCTGACTTTCCAGTACAATTTGCCTTTCTCGCCAGTTTACCAGGCAGGCATTATGATAGCAACTCGACCGAGTCAACATACACCAGCCATATCGGCTGTTGCAATCAAATCTCCCTTTTTGACCTCTTCTGAACTGCGCGTGCTGACATGTTCAAGGACAGGAACGTTTGGCACGGGTCCCGTGAACCAATTGACACCGCCATATTTCGGGAAATAGTACCATATTATGGAGAGTAACATAGTACCCCCGAAGACAACAGCGACATAGTTCATGCTTTCCGCGTTGGTCTTCGGAGCCATAGGAAGCATGAAAACAACAGACATGAATGTCATGAAAATGACCGCGGCCGCCGTCACCGGGAGGCTCTGTTCGAAGAGCTGTGATGAGATCGGGTGTGGATTGGGAATTAAGTACGTACGAATTTACCGAGGTCGAAAGGCCCGGGTTTGAATTCATTTTGACCGAGGAAACGTGCAGCAATTGGGATCGAGTATGCGATATAATTGCCGACGATTGATAGGGCGAAGACGGCGTTAATGGCCTGGTCTCCAGCGAATACGAGGCATCCCATCAAAAGTGCCAGGACGCCGTCGAACAAAACTGCATTTACTGGTGTGCCTGTAACTCTGTTCATGCGGTAGATCCAAGTCGAGAAGGGAAGACCTGGAGAACGAGATCATTAAAATGGTCGATCTTTTGTGCTTTGGTGACCCACCTCTATCTCGGCCGAATGCAAAGATCTGCCGGCTGGCAGCGAGCAACTATATCCACGACGTCAGGATGAATGTTGTGAATTTGAAGGCCGGACAGGGTCAACACACCATACTCGAGCCCATCATAAACCTATAGAATCAAAGAGCATAAGAATATTAATTGGAGACTCCTCGAGGAATATACGTACTGAGTAATTACCACGATTGACCAGATGACAAGCGTACCCCTCTGCCCAAAGCTTTGGAAGAATATCTGTGCCATGGGCTGATCACTATCATTCAAAGCCTGAAGATCAGTCCCCATGCAAAATGCTAGTGATATATTGATAGCTTTGTTTCAGCGAACGTCAATAATAAGATGTAGGCCGGACGACTAGTATGAACATACCAAAGCCAACAATACCCCCAATAGCCACAGCCATAGTCATTCCCCAAGGCACTGCAGTGGCTGCATTGGACGCTTCCTCACTGATATTGACGCTCGAGACAAAGGAACCTTTAGGTAGATACATTACTTTGATCCATAATAACAAGAAGTTAATCTTACATATTGTCCACAGAGGTGTATTGAAACCCAGGATGAAAGCAAACCCGTCTGGCCAATCACTGACTGAAAATGATTGAATGAATCAATAATGCCGCATAACCAGCCACCCTTACGATTTTTTAAATCCCACAGTGCAAATTCTGCCGTGTTCTTGAACTCCGCAGGTGTAGCCGCAGGCAATGCAATGATTATAGCGAAACAGAGCCTGTGTGTGTTTGAAAATGATAAAGTTGAGGTTTGGATGTTGAGAAGAGTAATACATACAAGAGGTTGAGTATAACATATACCCTCTGCAATCGCGCGAGGATCGCTGTTCCAAGAGAACAGATAAAGATATGAGCAAAAATTAGCAGAGCATAAACCGCGCTATAGTTCCGCCTCGTATCAGCCGGGTCAACCATGATGCCTTATAAGTGATCAATGCATACTACGTCTCTGCTGAAGTCGGCTCGAATGTCTCATTTGACCCAATACTGGCCGCTGCCATTATCTGTACTGCGCATCCCCAATCAATCGAGGACAATGCAGAAATTGAACCCAAGGCGTATGCATCTGAGGTGGGACAGGTTAGTCTGTGTAGTTTCAAATATCACAACAGTCCTACATCCTACGATCCAGCAAAGGAATGCCTTCCACTTGGGCGATGCTAGACTGTATGTCCAGAAGTACAGCTGACATCATTGTGAGAACGGGCTTGGTATGAAAATCGATGCTAGTACCCCTCCTGAAGTCGGTGCTGCTGATCCTAGCTCAGCCAGAGCCACTGCAACGGCCAGGATAAAAATGCTGGCAACGGCCCACTGTCATAACAGAAATCAAATGATGATAATCTTCCTAAGAGGCTGCTTACCCCCCAGACCATAGCAGGTCCACCACCATAGGCTATTGTATAAAAGAGGACAGAGGCAATTGAAGGCACCAAGCCAATGATTGAAAAAGCGACACCGAACACCTAATAATGAGGTCTGTACCTCGAAACAAAGGAATCGTAATTACGCGCACCTCAAGTGGTGTGAACTCTCGTTTAAATTCTTGCTTGTACCCCAGAGATGCAAGTAATTCCTCATCAGTGGGTCTTTTCTCCAAGTTGTTGGTAATCATAAGATAGATATGGTCGTGGTGATGGGGCCGGTAGATATTCTCACTAATGAGCAATAAGTATTTGAAGCCTCCCAGATTATGTGCATATCAATTCTGAATGGAGATAGAAGACTCTTCTTGCGCACCAGAATAGTAAGAAAGGAGACATGCGAAAGGCTACAGAGCAGACACGAGATACTCAGCACATGGATCACTGTCAGAAGAGAACTTCGCATGGAACAATAAAAATAGCATCGGTGTAGCGGTCTTGGTCCCGCTACGGAAATGACCGGCAGTATCAGAGCGTGGTTCACTCTGCATAACGGGTCACAGTATTGTAACGAGGTTTGTTCTAATGGGACAGGTAGTCCAACTGGTTCGTCGAGTGCAATTCCGACGTGTTCCATTTTAGGCAAAAAGTTACAATCGGTTTGGAGCAAGAAAAATTTTATCCACGGCGCTGGAAGACTGCAGGGTCAGACCTAAAACCATTCTTCCATTCCAAAACGGCGAAAAAGCAAGTCCGAGTATGTACATATATGAACTAGCAGCTGACGCAATCCCCACTGTGGTTCTCGAAATTCGACGTCTACTGCTCCATATGACGAATCCATCAAGGTAGGTAAAGGGGTTACACGACTGATACATCATACAAGTCACATCAGGGCTGTGACCCAAGGCCCAGTCCTGACGATGATTTCGATTATATCTTTGAATACTTACGGAATAAATCGTATCTTCTTCCTAGTTCTCAAGCGTTTATCAACGAGTCATCACGTGAAGCACGTAACACCCTTGGTCGCCTGCCAATACCATGCTGCTCGAGCGCGGTCCTTCCGACACAACTATACTGCTTAATGTTGATCCTTTAATCATAGTCTCTTCCATCGTATCTCGTATTGCACGATAGCACGGAAGGTTTGAATCTGCGACATGCATCTCTTCTTTATGCACGAAAATTCACTCCGAATTGAATATATACACCTTCGAGATCTTCGATCTGGCGAACCTACAAATTTGACAAAATGACAAGTGCCGATACTCCCAGAAGAACAGCAGATCCAATAGCTACTACAACACCACCTATGGGAAGAACGGCGTCGAATGGCCCATCCCAGGTAGACGGAAGTGTCAAGGCCGTCTGCGAAGCATCAAGAACAACACTGATAGTTTGTGAGCAGGCTGTTGCAAGACCTAATGCGCATCGTCAATGTCAACCATCATCACTATGCTGCAAAGGTAACTATCACCATTTAGCACAGCTTGCGACCCGACTCGAAAATCCGCCTTCTGGTTCATTTCGACAAGTTGAGTGAACAAGCACTGCTCACAATCACGAAGGTGAGCGACTGTTGTAGAATTGCAGAGACACTTGGGGTCATTATTGCATCCATCAAGGGTCGAGTTTGCAAGGAAGCAATTACACTGGAGACCATCAGGCCTCATGACGAGGACGAGAGTGAAGGGAACGCACATTGGCCGTGACCACGCTGTCCGGAAAGGTGAGAAGCTGCGACGCGGTAAGGTTCACACTGCTGCCGACGACAGAGAAATTGAAAACGGCCAGAACTAGCAGACATGGGAATTTGTGTATTGCCGACCTGTCAATAAGAGCTTACTGACCTCGACTTGCGAGCACAGAAAAGAAGAGAAGGAGTACAAAGGAAAGCATGTTGCTTGCGAAGAAAGAAACTGAAAACCTGCCAGAGGCGAAAGAATCAATGGAGAGAGAACGCAGTGTGGTAACAAGTGACGGTCGCTAACTGATTGAGATAGTCACGTGTGAGACGCGTAAACAAAGGACAATAGAGGAGGATGCGTGATCATTCGTTTACTGCTCGTTTGAACTGGACCATCATGGCTGCCCCAGTGTTTGCCGGTGCCCTCATGCCCAAGAAGAAGCAGGAACTTCAGGAAATCGCTCTTGCACTCAACATCAGCGATGGTGGAACCAAGGACGATCTCATGAACAGGATCAAACGCCATCTGGACCACAATCCAGATCTTGAGGAGGACCCTTCCTTTTCCGGACTCTTTGGAAGTCGCCGCAGGCGCAGCGTGCAGCCTCAGCCTACTGTTGCTCAGTATGCTATATCTTTATCTCTCCTGACTCCTGCTTATCTGCTACAGAGCACCGGCAAAGCCGAACTCTCGGGGTCGACGCGTGGTTCCTCTTGACCCTGTACGCGAATCTACTCCTATCAACGACTTGCGTGACATTTCCATGTTCTTGAAGAACCCCGTCTCGCCGCTCGATGAGACGCCTGAACGGTCACCACAACGAGCTCTCGCTATCACGCCGAGCAGTCTTCCTCCGCTTCCTCCAAGTCCTATGAAAAGTATCGTACAGCATCTGTCCGCAGCACCAAATGTCGATGCGCTCACACTGAAAATCAAGGAGGCCGAATTGCTGCAGAATAGCGTTGAGATATTGGAGCAGTTCCGAGGGGTGCGTACTGTCGTCTGGTGTTTACCTCTGTACTGAGACATTCCTCAAGTTCCTCTCTAATTCCAGGAATGTGTGGTCTGCCACGGCTGTCGTTGAATATTTATATATATTGTATACTGTGATACCCTGGAAAACTGGCAAAGTAAGGCCACTCTAATTCCTCAAGGGTCTCGTCTTTTGACAGTTGCCAGATTCCCCTCTTTCAAATGCAGGATACGACTTTCGCTCTCCCCTACTCATATCCACCGTTGAGCACATTCCAGACGTACGCCTTTTGGATGGTCATCGTTCATTGGGCACTCCCAACCGTTGTTCTTCCTGCTATCGCGGGTAGTTTGATTTCCTTCATCCCGAAGGCTGTGCCCCGATTCAAAACTCCTGGTTATCCTCACGCCGAAACTCCCTTTGACCCATTGACTGCGGCAATTATTCGCCTTGCAGTTCAAGTCAACTACCCCTACGCTTCAATCCCCGTTCAAGGCGTTGACGTCCTCGGCTGGAACTGGCGCGTTTGGAACGCAATTGTAGGGCTCCTATTTGCATTTTCAGAGAAGTTGGGAAATTCTCCTCAAACCACCGCCGAAATCATCCAGACCCAAAGGCGAAAGGAGAGGCTTCGATTAGAGGGCTCTGCATCCACCTCGGCAAGCCCATCTACTCGGCGCAAAGCAATAGCGCCGCCTAGCGAACCCGCTGATGAAACGGATTAAATTCTTACGTCGATTGTGCTCTATCTATTATGTTTATTGGCTTTCCCTTCCCGTTTTGCATTGGTCGTCGTATAAGTTCATGATCTAATGACTGCTCTATCTGATTTTTTCCTGTGTATTACCTCGTGTACTACTCTACTACCAGGTGCTGTTTGTATCTACTTTTGAATTTTCTATTCACGGATTTCAATGTCGACATGTTTACTAACTTGGTTATGTTAACATTATTTGAATATATTTTGCCTTCTACTTCCATGTCTTCTAATGAGTCACTCGCACAGAGCTCGTTTCGTTCTGCGTCCTCTCTCATGGGCCTCCAGCTCTTCTCGCGCCTATTCACATTTGTGCTGAATCAGGCCATGGTTCGCATAGCGCCGCCTCAGGCATACGGAATTGCCGCAATCCAATTTGAGCTCCTCCTAAGCACCATTCTCTTCCTTAGCCGAGAGGGCGTGCGGAACACTCTGTTGCGCGTGAAGACGATGGGTCCTGCAATGCAGAACATGTCCGTGCTACCTGTGCTCCTTGGGTTCCCAGTAGCACTCGTGACGGCATACACGTATGCACACTTCGCAGGAAGCGAGGTCCGAGCGCAAGAACACTTTAATGTGTCGATTGCTATGTATGCGTTAGCCGCGCTGCTGGAGCTCATGAGTGAGCCGATGCACAACCTGTGAGGGGCCATTGATGTCGTGTTCTGTGAAGAGGGTGTCCTGACCGGGAGTGCAGCGCCATGGCGGAGCTCATGACGGGAATACGTGTCAGGGCGGAGGGGCTTGGTATCACGAGTAAGACTGTTGTGACGTTCTTGGTGTTAATCTATGACTCGAGGAGTGGAGGAGAGGGTGCGTTGGCATTGATTGCGTTTGCGGGTGGGCAGCTTGCGTATGGTGTAACGGTACTTGGGACTTATCTGGCGGCATATGGAGTGGATAGTTGGTGGCCCAGGAGACCTTATATCGAGTACGTGTTATTTCTATCATATGTTTGAATCACACTCATTTCAGTGCAGCAGTAACAAGCCAAGCCATTTCTTCGACCCAAGACTTCTTCGCCTCTCGATGACCATGACGTCCCAGTCACTGGTTAAACACTTTTTGACGGAGGGCGATAAGCTTATATTGTCGTATTTTAGTCCTTTGCAGGATCAGGGAGGCTACGCTGTCGCTGTGAACTATGGTTAGCCTCTTGTTATTGGTTGGGATTCTGAGCTGAATTCTCAGGGCAGGTTCCCTTATCGCACGCATTGTATTTCAGCCAATTGAAGAAGCATCCCGCGGGTTCTTCTCAAAAGTTCTGGGTAACGTCACGACCAGCATTGGGTCCAAGACAGAAAATAACGCTGCATTGCAACAGGCGTCTACAGCCCTCATTTCTCTTCTCTCTGTGCAAGCCGCATTTTCCCTCATCCTCATAGTATTCGGGACAGCATACCTTCCGTTTCTATTACAGATTTTGCTTCCTCGACAATACCTTGTGACTAGTGCGCCACAGGTTCTCTCTGCTTGGGTGTGGTATATACCCGTACTTGCATTCAACGGTGGACTTGAGGCGTTTTTGTCAAGTGTGGCCACGCCTCAGGATCTCAACAAACAAAGCCGGTGTGTACACTCTCTTTTAAAACTCTTTTCCAGGACTTACTCGATGTACGAAACAGGTGGATGGCTGTCTTCTCTGTAGTTTACATTGTTGCGGCAGTGTCTTTTATCAATTTGCAGCTAGGCGATGCGTCCCTAGTATACGCTAACATCCTGAATCTTTCCGTACGTATTGCATATACAGGAACATTCATCACGTCTTTTTTCACGCGCTGTGGTGCTCGACAACTCCTTGACTGGAGAGCTGTCGTGCCGAAAACACAGGTGCTCTTCTGCGTCGCGGTCTCTGCCATACAAATCCTTGGGAGCGCGATATTCCTCAGGGTCGAAGCTTCTGGACCAGAGAAGGGCTTTACTCGAGGAGTGTTATTGCATATTGGGATTGGCGGGTTGCTGGGAGCGGCAAACTTATTGACGTGGTGGAGATACTCAGGTCGTCACATGTCACTGCCAAAGGCGAATCGTCCCAAAACAGAGTAATGAGCTCGATATTCCTCAGTGATATGTATTAAATTATTCTAGATGTCTGGATGTATTAATATAAAGTTGTGTAATAACTCTAACATCGTCATCTCTCACCGACCTCAATCTGATGGTGCGGCGACTTGTGCAATGGGTCCAGTCTCACCGTCCCCTGGCTTCAGCTTTAACGCAGCATTTCTACGTGCTCTCAATGCACCTTCATAAGCCTTGGATAACCACGCGATATATTTGATATTTGCCACGGAACGCCGTGCAACAAGTCGATGGTGTAAAATCTCGATGTCGTCGAACATGATCAGCGGGGGTACGTGGTCATCTGGTACTTCGACACTTGAGGTCATACGTACCAACGGCCGTTCACCAACAAGCACGGTACGCGTAGATCTCATCGCAGGTTTGGGAGTGGGCATACGGACATCAGATGGTGGGTAGCGAACTGCGAAAGAACGCAAATGCTGCATCGCTTCGTCCAAGTTGTTGGTCCTGTAAAAACAGCATCAGTAAAACCAATACCTGAGCGAGACAAGTCAACGCACAAAGCAAGCACGCGTATCATCGCAATATGTGCTCTTTCAATGATGCGCCCACTCAGTAGCTGTCCATTTTCGTGTCCAACATCTTCCAACATCTTCCACTCCGCCCATACCTCTTCAGCGAACTCCAGCGCGATCGTCCGTTCATGACCACGTCGTGCGATGGCACATCTCTCCAGTGCCTCTACATACGTACGACCGGTACGAAGGACCTGACATTCTTTGAACAGCCGTCGGTACAGATCGCGAGCATCCTCGAAAGGCGCGTGCTTATAATGGACAGCGAGGTATGAGTTGACCAGGCGCGACGAAAGTTCCACATGCTGAAACTTTTGTTCCGCAGGAAGGGCACCACCCTCCGTCGGGTCGAACAAATTTTTCAATCCTGAATCATACAGTATCCGGTCGAAAAGTATCTGGACTTCGTGTATGACTTCTGTGCCACTCTGTGGAGGGATATGGCTAAACGCCGATCCCGGTTCATTAGTAGCAACACTTGTCGATTGTGGATGGCTCTGTGACACATCGGGCGATACTTCTGTCGAAGTGGTTGGCACGTCAGCAGCTTGTGTTGTTTCAGTAGTTTTGACAAGGTTCCTGTTGAACGGCGGGCGATATGAAGCATATGTATGGAACACATGCATCATGACTTCTTCATTGACCGCCTGAGCATCTGTACCACTCCGTGTCGAGGTCATCTGCGCCAAAATCCATCTCGCTCTTGATAAATCACCGATACGCTTGGCGCCTTCAAGCAACGCACAATACGTCCTACGAGAAGGCTGAAACGCCGATTCACCCCTCGCATCACGATGAGAATCCAGCATTTGTTTTGCTAATCTAAACGCCTCATTAACATATGTTGATTTTCCAGAGCGTGCACACGCAAGGATGATGGCGTCATAAGCACCTTCAGTCGGCTCGAGCTTGTGATCTACGGTCATTTCAGTCCAGAGGTCGAGTGCCCTTTCTGGTTCGGAGGGACGCGTGTTGATAGGAGAAGCGCATGCACGAATCATCAAAGTATAGAGAGCAGGATCGGGGTTAGCGTGTGCAACATAACGCATGTGGGAAAAAATGTCCCAGGCCTGGGCGCGTCCCAGAGACGAATTGGACGAGAAAAGTGTGGTGATAACAGAGGTGTAGGTTTGTATGGGAGCCGGTAATGCTTGATTTTCGTAAAAATGAAGCAACTCCAGGGCAGTGGTTGCAAGAGTCTCTATAGGGGCGGAAATAAGGTGTGATTTGATATGGAAATGCCGTTGCTGGGGAGTAGGTGGACCATTCAAATACCGTACCAAGACTTGTTCGGTCTTATATACGTTTCCTGCGGAAGCATAAACCTTCAGAAGGGAATTGACCATGTCTTCTGGTATCGTAAGGCCACTTCGCTATTGGAACACATTAAGCTCAGGATCAAAAGAATGAAGGGGTAAAGCACCTTCATTAGTTCCAGCGTGAGATCTGAAGCATCAGCATCACCAGCTCGAATCTGCAGACTTATCAATGCAAGTCGCTATGACATGAGAGATGCTCACGGAAAGTCTCAATATGGAACGGAATTCCGAAACCGATAATACCGACACAGGTAAAAACTCGTTTCTAGCAACGGACGGCTCAGCGTTAGGTGAGTGTTTTATAGTTTCTCGGGCAGCTTCTATGCGCGAGATTGCATCACGTGTGTATGAGAGCACACGATGATAAGGATGCAAGCGAGCCTGTGTGCTTGAGGAAGCATGTAGTTCATCCGCCAACGCTCGTTCCTCAGCGGCGCACACAATTGACAGGTCTTCGTCAATTTGCCGTTGCTCAAATTCTTGAGGAGAGACTTGTTCGGGCTGTTCAGCGGAAGATGGAATCGCAAGCACATCTTCATAGAAGAACATCAGCTCCTCTTCAGTAAAGCCTTGTTGGGGGTTAAGTGCAGCAGTTTCCTAGCACCCGACGTCAGTTACGCGACGAAGGATTGTTTTTCAAAACAAGAACCTCAGCACTCGCAATCTCCTCCAATGCCTTAACTCGCATTGCAAGCTCCGCTCCTGCGTCTTGCACTACCTGCCCAGTCCTGGAACTTTTCAATCCACTGAACCGTTGGTCACTACTCAAAGTGACCTTAGCACGAAGAGCGAAAAATGGAAATCTTCTACATTACCTGATTCCAGTCTCTGTACTTCGAAGTTCCGCAAGGCCATAGTGATATGAAGACTTGGGCGGTGGCGGAGGGGGGGGCAGTATTGTCTGACGAACATGGCGGGCAGTGGAAGCACAACGCGAGGTAGTCAGAGCACCAGATGTAATACGAGCAGAAGGTTTAGAAAGGCAAAAGAGCGTGAGGTCCACTAGCGCCGGTGGAAGCATCGACGGTGGTTTAGCTAACAGATTTCAAAATTTGAGGTCTGTCAACACAAGTACAAACACATCATATCCTAATTTGGAGCAACCGCGTCCGAGTTGTGTTACACGCTGTGTCTTGTTTGACTTCACTGTGCATGGAACGACTGCATATTGTTACCTTTTTTCTGACTCAAAAATCTGAGGCTCATGCACATGATATGACCTCCTGCTTTTGCCACGCCACTGGGTGGTTGGACAAACGGTTCTAGAATCACAAAAACGACACCTTCGAGTCCGATTCCAGGTCGACTATCGGTGCCACCTCGTCAACTCGGAGACGCTTACTTGACTGAGGGCTACTGCTGTGAGGTTTGGCCTCGACCTAAGAAATACTGAATAGTTATTCCTGGTTGTCAAAGTTGCATACTCAAAGTTCCAGCTTCCAGCTGATGGCAGTCTTTTCTTTCGCCAGGATGCTCTAGTTGTGATGGATGTCCATTGACAATAGGAGCTTGCATGGATCGGCGAATCTGGGATGAATTTTCGTCCGCAACTTGACAATAAAATGCATTATGACTGAAAATCATGAGTGCGTCTTCTTGTTTAGACATGATGGCATAATATTAACGTATTTAATTCTCACAGTCCCTCAAATTCCATTCCACACCCTCGATGCCATCTACCCTGAGAAGTACACGTTTGGCCGATGAAGCCCAGTCCTTTACGGTAAGGAAGCCCATCCCAGATTCTTCTTTCTTTATCGATCTGTCTCCGTTGTGCGATACGTTGTCTTTACACCGTTGTTGGCTCTTTACTACCATGAGGGAGTGTAGATTTTCTGTCTACGCTTGGCAAGAGTCAAATTTTGATTTCTTCCCTCATTGATTGAATGGGAACTACTATACTGGTGCTGTATCGAAAAGCGAGGAGACTAGGGCTTCGAGTAACATATACTCTTCCACCTGACCTTACAACATCTAAACCAGAAAGGAGAGAGCACCTCGAAAAAACTGATTATGGTCACAGGTCCCTTTTCTATGATTCCATGCCAACATACCACAGATCGTCGACTGTCCCTATATACAGACCCTTCGCAGAAATTTGACGCATTTATGGTATTTTCTGCGTGTATACATAGCAATTTCATTATGCCAGATTTCTTTTCACGAAGTCTCGACAATTAGCAGTGTAAACATCTCATTTGGCTTCCAAATTCCCGGCCGAACACCACATCTGAGACCTGTATCTTTGACAAAAGCAAGCGGGTGCGGTATAGTGAAGACGAGGAGTGATTTTGAAGCACCAAAACCATCTCGACGTGAAAGTGAGGCCCAAGTAGAAGGTTTTTCGTTGTCTACAGCAGGTACATTTCAACGAGTTGCGCTTGACTTGTTGTGCTGACCTATCGCAATTTCAGAACATGACACGGACTCGAGCGTAAAATATTCGGGTGGCTCAGTGCAATGAAACCCACGGTATGAAAACTGTAACGGATTTGTCTGCCGCGTGGAAATTGTTGGAGACGGTCATCTCCCCGGATGCGAAGCTTCACATCTAAATTGGGATCGTCCATACTAACTATAGATACCAATCCCATACGAAGGACAGAAACTAGAAATACTAGAGATAAAAGGTCCTAAATCGGAAAACTGGATCTGGAATCTGCTTCTCATCTCGGAATTCCCCCGTGCTCCCCTGGACTTGAATTCAATAGCGATTCAAGCTGCGCAGGTCAGAGATGGCCATGCATTGAATTGAAGGGTTGAGTAAGTGTCTCACCTGGTCAAGCACTTGGGGGCCACCATTTGTGCCACTATTCGTGTTCTCCAACGGCATCACGGTAGACGTTGACCCTCCATTATGTGTTTCAGCTGCCTTCGTTTACGATTCTGTCAGTTTGAGGACACTCGCAACTCGGAAGGGGATCGCTCACCTGCTTCGAGCTCGATGAGCTTGCCTTCTTCCCAGCTCCAAAGGCAACGTCGTCTCGAGGAACGATGTCGATGAGGAAGTCAAATTGATCGGACTTGCTCAAAGCTTTGGCGATGTCAGAGCGGGAAAGCGTACGGCGTTTGTTGGCATCTGCGACGATGAAAGCCCTTGCAGTAATCTCAGAAATAAATACTACAAAGTGAAACTGGGTCAGAGGTCATGAAGCACGAGTATAAAAATCTCTATTCCAACCTACTTTCGCAAGCTTTGCAGAACAAGATAGGAGCTGCGCCCACGCATGTTGCACTGTTTAGACGCGTGAATACGAGCATGCAGCTGATGCATACCGTCTGCGGCAATCATCTGTACGGTGCATATAAGGTGACGAAAAGAAATGTCGCGCCAGAGGGAACTCCTTACTTTAACATCAGGATCGCTTTTCATTACTTTCTTTATCCTGGCTAACGGAAGAGGTGGGTGACGATAATCCGGGGTTTCCTGCTCTGCGGCATCAATTTGGCGCTGCCAGAAAGACCTTAGGAAGTCGTTGAGCGGTTCACCCGGTTGAACATATGGCTGTGTCGACATTTTGTTCGAGTTAGAAGGGTTTTGATGTTGTGGATTGTTCAGGACCGTGGAACCCTAACCCATGACCACCACTTCTTTCCCATCTAAATCTCTCCACACAAATTGTTAGACGCACGTGCTCCGCACGTGTCCTCGAGATCTCTGCAACGGAAAAACATCGTCGACGAGACTTTGTGGATCCATGAGTGTCTGAAGGGATGTATTGGTACATATCCTGTACTTGTCCAGCATTGGTACCACAAGCATTATCAAACAATATAAGAGTATCTGTTGTAAGGAATAGAAATAAAATACCTGATTCAATCACTCAACGCGAGCTTCCTTCAAATCCAATCATCCTCGACGGGGTGTAATAGTCATCGTGATATGCGCCCGCCGCCTTTTGACCCTTTCCAATCCTACATATCATCTTTCGATTAGTTTCTAATCTAAGGTCGGGTGGTTCCATTTGCTGAGCGGACACTATGGAACAATGTCGACACTACGCTTTAGACCTTAAACATTCGTGTGTCTGACTTATGTCATGCTGAGGCGATCTATCAACGACAGTGATTCGGCATTTAGAGGGAATATTCGTGGTCAAATCAAGACATGTCGAACTGATGCTGACTATATTCCTTAAGATCACAAGCCCTTACCTAATTCAGCTGTTCTCGAACCTCGGTACTAGCGATGCGCAGAAATCGGCAGGTAGGATATGTCCTGCTCCCCGCAATTAGGTGTAAACGATAATACGCCACTTTGTTGCGTCATGATTGATGCCCCACGGGATGATGTCATGATCACTATATAACAGAAACTGCGAACAGCGATGCCCGAGACTTCTGTACAATGAGACCTTTACTTTTCGTAGTCTGCCTTGTCGCTACTTCTCAAGCCTCTTCTTGGTTTGGTTCCTCTGAACCGCAACCTCCCTACTCTACTTGGTCTGTTCCTGAACTTACTTCCTGGCTGCAGGCCCACAAGATCCCCATTCCTTCAAAATCTCCCACTCAGGCCGAGTTACAGGCACTTGTCCAAGAAAACTGGAATACAATCACAACTTGGACCTATGATCAGTATGCTTCGTCTCAAAAATACTTCGCCGACGTCCGAGACAATTCTTTTGATGCTTGGGATGAGTCTCGCCTCCGCGAGTTCCTTCTTTCCCAAGGTATAATCGCTCCCAAAGGACATAAGGATCAGCTTGTGCACCTTGCTAAATCGCAGTATCGAGCATATACAAACGCAGCCTCTAGTTTTGCTGATCATGCGAGCTCTGCGGTTTACGGCGATTCGGTCAACAGGGCAACCCACAGTCTTTCCAGTATTGCCGCTCACGCTACGGACACTGCCTCTCGTACCCTCGATAGCACGAAAGATTACGTTTACTCTACTTGGGATGACAACAAACTCAGGGGCTATTTAGAGTCCAAAGGTGTTGTCGTCGAGCAGCAGGCAAGGCAAAGCCGCAATGATCTCCTCGGTTTAATGTACGATGCATACGCTAAGGTCACTGATCCAGTCTATCACGCATGGAGCGACTCGTATCTCGTACGTGTATCACTTTTTCATGCAAATTACTTGGTTTACTCTGCCATATAGCACAATTGGCTTGTCACTCATAACATCATATCGCCTGCTCCTCCAGCTCCATATTCACGCGAATATCTCCTCAACAAGATGCAGAAATTCTATTACGATTCGAATGAATCGGTGTATTCCACCTGGTCGGATTCTCAGTTGAAAGAGTGGCTGGTTGAAAATGGGATTGTCAAAAGTAATGCTCAATTGAAGAGAGAGAAGATGCAAAAACTGATTGAGTAAGAGTTTTCGTCAAAATACTACGCTATGTCTCAATGTGTCCTCAGGGACAATTACCTTACTGCCCATTCAACACTGGCGTCCGCTTGGTCGGATAGCGAACTTCGAGATTACCTCGTGCAACACGGATACATTGATAATCGCAGCGCCGCCCAGAAGAAACGAGATGATCTTATGAAGATCTTTCGAGAAAAGTGCTTTGCCACCTTTTTTGTACCAACGCTTGTTTCTGACATATCTTCCAATGTTCCAGATATCATTCTGTTGTTACCCCCAGTTACTTGTCTTGGCCAGATGCACGCCTGCGCGCCTACCTTCGACAGCACAATGTTCCAGAAGATAGTCTTCCAACCGCCCGTCCAGGTCTTCTTCAAGAAACGCGTATCCGCTGGGTTGAAACAAGAACTACTACTGAAGCTCTGTGGGCTAGGGTTCGGGACATCGTCGGGGGCGTTGAGGGTGGGATCGAAGGTCGCTTGTGGCACATCTGGAATGTCTTGAAGAATTATGGTCAAAGTGGTCAGTGCGTTGGACAGCAGTGCGATTGTGTCGGCAAGGATTGTAAATGCGGCGGCGGCGGCGAGTGTCATTGTGCTGGAGAAGACTGTGATTGTTTCGGAGCGAGGTGCCAGGGGTCGATGAAGCGCGATGCAAAGGAGAAGGTCGAAGAGGGCAAGCGCTACGCCGGTGAGACATACGATAACGTCAAAGAAAGAGCTGGAAGGCAATATTCGGAGGCGGAGAAGGAATACGAAGGGGCCAAGGAAAGGGCTTACTCAAAAGGGCAAGGGACTAAGGAGATCGTAGGGGAGAAAATTAAAGCTGCGGGTGAGAAGATTGTTGGCAGCGGACAGAGAATCAAGACGGAGCTTTGAGTGTCATTGGTTCATTTAACTAATATAATCCCGGTTGGACGGATGAAAAGGCAATTCGTAATCATTGCCTTCTTAAGTGGCTTAACGTTCATCAACTCAGTGTTCTTACATACAACGCAACGACGTCTTGCAGAATTTTATGATCATGAACTTGTGTTGCCGCATGGCCAGTAACCCGATGACTTTTTTACCATCCCAGCCGCTCTAATGACCATCCATATACCTGCCCGTGTTCGTCCGCAGCATTACAAATACGTTGATTGCGATCTAATTTGGAAATCTTGATGATATCTTCTGTTTCAAGAGTCGGAAGCTAATCGGACTCATAAGTGGATCGATTTTGTGGAGAGAGAAAAAACGATTGCTACGTTGATGTTCTCCTTTTGATGCTCTTCTTTTTTACTCATGGGAATAACGATGATGTGACGAGCGAGGTGCCAGGCTAAGGTTATCTGATTCGGAGTAACCTTGTATTTCTCTGCGAGTTCAACTATGAGTGGGTCCTTGCGAACGTTGTCGTAGCCTGCAATGCAGATCTGTTTCAGAGCATGCAGTGTATGGTGGAGTCAACTGACCACTTGGGGTGTACGCGGCAATAACAATCCCTTTCTTGTCACAATACTCCCGCAGATTTTCTTGAACGAGGTATGGGTGCAACCTATAGTTCTGTCATTACAGGTCGTCTAGTCAGCATGACATTCAACTCCGCACTCGACTTGGTTGACAGCAGGGGTGATAGTTGCCGTCTTAGCGAGTTCTTCAAGACTACGAAGTATATAATTGAACTGACAAAGAAATACAGAAGATGAAATATTCCCGTACGTTTTTACCGAAAAATTGCTGACGCCAATCGCTTTGATCTTGCCAGCTTGGAAGAGCTTCTCGAGTTCTGTCCAGGCTTGATGGAAGGTAACATCCTCTCTTATCTTCCATGTCCCATCAGGATTCTTTTGTAGTCCATCACCTGATAGGAAGTAAGAAATGAGAAGAGGCACACAAGTCGTTCTTCATATACCATCAGGCATTGCTTGTGGCCAGTGAATAAGGAACTGATGGGAAGTATCAGCACAACGTTAAACAAGCAGAAAGGACAAACGTGCGAGATCGATGTAACTAACGCTGAGAGCCTTTAAGCTCTCCTCCAATGACTCTGCAACTCGATGTTGGTTCGACGGGCTACCAGGGGTCAGTTAAATAAGTAAGCGTCGAGGTCAACACTCAAAAGCTGTAGTACCTGAGTTTGCTGGTTATGAAAATTTCTTCACGAGGAATACCGGACTCCTTGATAACTGCACCAACCACTTTCTCGGTATCTAAGATGGGTTACTAAATGACACCGTTACACACATAACAGACATAACAGGTCCACTCACAGTAGGCCTGTGCAGTGTCGATATGGCGATAGCCAGCCTAAGTCGCACGCATGATGTGTTAGCTCTGTACTGGATGCAAATACTTACCTTGAGGGCAGTCATGAGCCATTCTTTTGCCTTGTGACGCGCCTCGTCTGTATTAGGTGCCCAAGCTCCATGAGCTTTCAAATATAATGGGTGGAAGTGAGAAAAAACCGAATCAAATGCTACAAGTGATAAGATCCACTCACCAACTGCAGGAATGGTGACTCCATTGTTGAGGGTATAGGTGAGCACTGAGCTAGGCGAAGACATAGTGAACGTTCAGCTTTGCGGATTTGTTTCTATACAGAAAGCTATCGGTTTGGTAATAACGGTTACAGTAGAAGTCGCTTATTTATATGATGCAAAACAGGTACTTCCGAGATAGCATTTATATACTGCAAGACAGGTGCTTGCGGGGATGACACGAGAATTTAATTAGACAGAGTCTGCTGACTGATTGCTAGAAGTATTTCAGGAGCAGATACGTAATCACATTATGCAAGAGATCCGGTGAGATGCTAAGCGATAGACACCAGGGAGATGTTTATCTTTAGTGTCTGTGTCCTGGGGTCAAGGGTAGCATCGAGGGACGAGCGCGTTTTCACAGCTCGTCTCAGTTTGCCAGATGTTCGTATGATATGAAGGATATCTTCTCACCAAGGCTTTACATCTGTGCCCGCCGCATCAGGTTTCGTCGTATCCGCCTTCTCTCCCCTCCAACGCCCTCGCCTTTACCCCACTGCAGATACGGAACTTTGCTACTTTCCACGCCCGCAATAACATCTCCTTCTTCTCTATGATCAAGCATACCCCAGATCGGAAGCTCGAGCTCGCCCTTCACAAGGACCCGACATGTTGGAAGCAGTTTGGGCGGTAGAGGCGTCAGGATATGCATTTGCGTCTGGGGTTCATGAGGCGATACGGAGCGAATGAGTGCAAGTCCGAGGCATCGGGACGAGGCTGGTGAGGGTACTCCAAACGCTTGGGTGTATGGGATCCGCGATGCTGAAATCTCAGAAGTACGATCTAAATCAAGTGTCCCTGGTGTGCATACGACAAGGGCGACAAGACCAGCATTAAGAACGCGGGCTATCTCGGAAGGCACGACATCTTCGGTTCCTGCTCCGGTCAGGATGACCTTATCAAACGAACGAACACAATCGACCTCAAACGGCGGCAGCGCGCATAAGGGAACAGAGGTGTGCCATGTCAGAGCGGTTATCTGTGGGAACTCATCTGCGGGTGGTGTGGAACTTGGGAATGCCGCATGGAAGTATGACATAATGGAGAGAGCGCGGTGATCTACCGCAGAATAGTTCGTTGAGAGGATGGAGGCAGGTGCAGATTTGAGGAGATGGATTTTAGCGGGATGAGAAAGTGCTGCAACATCCACATCTCGAGGTGAAGGAGTGGGCCACGCTGGGTCATAATGAGTTTCGATTTCGTAGATATCAGTAGGTTCAATCATCTCTTGTAGTTTCAAAGTGAGATCAGCTCCAAGACCCTTATTCCATCCCATCGTGTTGACAACCAACGGAATGGAGTCTGATACGCGTGTATCTACATCAGAGCTTTTCCATGAAGTGGCAGGTGTTTGAATGTCCAAACGGTAGGTCTCGAGGATGGCTTGAACGGCCGCCAAATAGAGTGACGGTGAAGAACGTGGAGTTGTCGTACCTACGTAGTGGGCAGTGTGCGGCAACGTTGGATGAGTGAAAGGAGGGCCTGGGGATTTTCATGAACACAAAGCCCAGATCCTTAGACATGAAAATGTACCAAAAAGTGGAGTTGACACAACATTAAGAGCAACCATTCCACCGGGGGTAAACTCTGACTGACCCAAATCACATTCAAGGTAAGCGACCTTCTGATACCTGAAGTTTTTGAGTTACTCTGCAACACGTTTAGATGAGCGTGACATACTGGCCGAGTAACGTATTCACAAGTGTCCTGGAAAATGTGCTCTTCCCAGATTTCTTTGGGCCTTTAACAAGATGTATGGAGGTGTCATCGTTGGGAGACTTTGATAGAAGTGCTCGCCGCCATGAGACGGGTAGTTCAAAAACCTGGACATCCTTTGTCTGCGAAAAAACCTACGCATCATCTGTACAAATGAGTAGAATAGCTGCGAAACGTGATAGCTCACCATATGCACTCCAGAAAGCTTGAGTGGACATGTGGACGATCTTTGCCAACGTGAAGGCTCAAAAACACCGGCAAAGGTACGGCAAATATCGCCTAGACCTTCTACACCTGAACGCAACTCTTGAAGTAATACCAAAGCGACCGGGGTGGACATCACGGCATGCATGGATGATGGGAGCTGATGAATCCAAGGTATAGCTCCCGAACCATCGACACCTTCAAGGACATGTAGTGGAGCTGACCGCGGTGCAAATACCCGATAAGTTTTCGGTGAGGAGGATATTGTCACTCCAGAAAGTGTGATGGAACCTTGGAGAAGGGAAAACGCGTATGTTCCTAGAAGACAAAGCGTTTCCTCTGGACGAAGGGCGACGACTGTTGCATTATGGGGCACGTCGCCTTCAAGATGCAAAGACGACACCTCTGCCGATTGAAGGAAAAAAGTATTCTGGTTCGGAATGGGATGAAAGGTAGAGAGAATATCCGAGGTATCTGCTTCATTATTCGGGGTAACGACTCTAGGTTGAACCTCCGAGGAAATGACGTCTACTTCTTCGTCGGAAGAATCGTTCAAAGGGATACTAGGTGACCATCTGCTTTGGTCCAACGTCGGAGTGTATGATGAGATATCTTCTGATAGTGACTCCTCATTTGACTCTATGAGAATAACATCTTCTTGGGCTTCGAAAGGACTTTCGGCAAATGATCTAGGCTTTCTCGGTGTTCGTTTTTCTCCTTTCTTTCTTTTAGCCGAATTCAGATTCTGAATGGATGTCTTCCGCTTAGAGATAGGCCTGGTCTGCAGGGGTGCTTCTACTGAAGGTCCCAGTGAGAGTGCATCTTTTGCAAGTGTATTGAGATCCTGGCGGGCGGCTTGGGCAGCCTTTCGAGCTGCGATGGCACTGAGCATGTGATATCAATACTTAAGGCTTCAGGTATCAGATGTAGAGACAGTGAATCTTTAGTCATTGTTGCAGAACGGACTAACACGCACCCGGATTTTCAATGCGTTCTTGGGTGTGTCCATGAAGGGGGACGCGCCATTTTTTTGGCTGACCAATCACATCATATCTTATCAAGTACTGATGTAATTTTTCCCAAACCACGAACTACTATGGACGTCGCTGCTCCCCCACCCCCTTCTTCTGTCCTTTTTGCAAGAGGAGTGATTGCACGATTAGCTATCTGGTACATCTTGAGAATTGCCGTTCAGGAGGGCTGGGGTGGGGCTGGGGCAGCCGAAAAGCGCACATGGCTCGCATCAGTCATTGTCGACACGTTTGAAGAGCAGTCTCAGACTCCGGATGACCAATATATTGAAGAGCTCCTTCTTCAGATCATGGCTGACGAATATGAAGCAGTTGTTGAAGATGGAAGTGCAGAAAGCGTTGCTCAGGACATCGTCCGTATGTGGGAAGAGACAAGGACTGGGAAGGCCGATTCCGTCACAAAGTTTGAGCAACTGGCGCAAAATATTGAGGGACAAAAGGCGGATGTACAGCATGCACCCCAGGGTCAAGAGGATGAGTGGGAGGATGACGATGACGGCTCTGAGGATGACGAGGAGGAGGAGGAGGAGGAGGATGTCCCGCAGCTACAACAACCACAGCCTCAAAAGAGAAACGAGTCTGAAGTGGACGAAGATGGATTTACACTGGTCAAGGGGAAAGGGAAAAGCAGGAGGTGAACTGACTCAATATTTGCTTAGATTCATTGCTGGATCCTATTGCGTCTTCACATACGCAACATGTTACTCCAGACATCCAAAATTGTTGGAACCTCGCATCCATACCCTAACGCTGGGCCGTGGTCTAATACCGTCCATAACTCCCTCTTGTTCCGAGTCAGAGCCCCCATAAAGACATCTCCCGCTTACCATATATAACAATGGCTATCTTCATTTGTGTTCTTTTTGATAGGTATTCAGATGAAGGTAGAGTCAGAAGTACATATTATTGACTGGCGGCCAGGCCATCATATCGACGTGTTTTCAGTCAATCGAGGTTCTCAAGTTGTCCATCTTAGTTCAAAGCACGTCATGCATCATGATGAACATCTGAGCCTATAGCTTCAGCCGGGGGTTGTCGTGATTTTTGTTTGAATTTTGATAAACAGCTCGGGTTTTCAGATGTGCTAGTCAACAATCCATCGACGATCACGTATTATGTAATGGGGTTAAACGTCGGCAATGATACAAAAAAGTTTAGCGACCAACGATGGCCAGCACCTCCTCGACCTCGGTACCAGTCGCACATAATGCTGTCCCTCCACCCTCTGTCTCATCTGCTAGTCGATCGTCGCGAGTTGCACCTCACTCACACATTAAAGGCTTGGGACTGACTCCTGATGGTATCGCTAATGTTGATGGCGCTGGGTTCATTGGACAAACCAATGCACGCGAGGTACGGCGTTGAGCCATCATATATTGCTGGTACTGAAATACAACAGGCTTGTGGAGTCATTGTAGATTTAATTAAATCGCGCAAGTTTTCTGGACGCGCGCTACTCTTGGTAGGCGCTCCTGGTACTGGAAAGACAGCATTGGCATTGGCAGTCTCCCATGAACTGGGCTCAAAAGTTCCTTTCTGTCCGATGGTTGGGTCAGAGGTGTACAGTACCGAGGTAAAAAAGACGGAGGTCTTAGCAGAGGCTTTTCGTAGGGCCATTGGTAAGTATAAAACCTCGTTGTGCTCACGTTCTGGATTGCCTGGAACCCGCTGAGTTATCTTCATCCGTACTTGTTGACATTTTCACTGATGTTCTTGCCAAGGTTTACGGATAAAGGAGACAAAAGAAGTTTATGAAGGTGAAGTGACAGAAATGACACCGACGGAATCTGAGAATCCTCTGAGTGGCTATGGAAAGACTGTCTCCCACGTCATCATTGGTCTCAAGACAGTTAGAGGGACCAAGCAATTACGACTTGACCCTAGCATCTACGAGGCAATTCTCAAAGAGAAAATTGTGGTCGGTGATGTCGTCTATATAGAACAACAGACCGGCGCCGTTAAGGTGAATCCTCATTTTTTTTTTTCATTTCTTTTCACAAACAATAGCGCAGCGCGTAGGTAGATCAGATGCTTATGCTTCTTCGTACGATCTTGAGTCAGAAACATACGTTCCTTTGCCCAAAGGAGAAGTACACAAGCGCAAGGAGCTTGTACAAGACGTGACGTTGGGAGACCTTGACTCGGCAAATGCGAGACCCCAGGGTGGCCAGGATATCATGAGTGTAATGGGCAGTCTGGTCAAGAGTGGTAGGACAGAGGTGACGGACAAGCTGAGGAGAGAGGTCAACAAAATCGTAAAAGGCTATGTTGACCAAGGTGTCGCGGAGGTTGTGCCTGGTGTGGTGTTTATCGATGAAGTCTGCATCTGTTTTTCTTTCGAGTGGCTACTAAGACTCACATGATTGCTATTAGGTTCATATGCTTGACATTGAATGCTTCACGTATCTCAATGCGCTTTTGGAATCTCCCATGGCACCCACTGTTATTCTAGCTACAAATAGGGGCAATTCTCTCGTTCGTGGGACAACCGACATCATCTCACCACACGGAATCCCCGTAGACCTCCTTGACCGGTGAGTGCTCAAGAAACTTGTTAAGTCCCGTTTCAACGTCATTCATACCAGATGTATGATTGTCAAAACCGACGGTTATACTAGGGAGCAAGTCGGAAAAGTTGTGAACCTCCGAGCCATCGTCGAAGGCCTCAAGCTTGGGCCCGGAGTGCTAGAGAAGCTGGCTGCTGAGGGCGAAAGAACATCTTTGAGGTACTCATCAATTATTTTTGTTGCAGTTTCATTTTTGATGTTTTCTTGCACTAGATACGCTTTACAGTTACTGACACCTGCCTCGATTTCGGCTACACTAAAGGGCCGGTCTCAGATTGAAGCAGAAGACATTGGTGAAATGGGCGAACTATTTTTGGATGCTAAAACTTCTGCTGGACTGATCGAGAATGCAGAGGGCGGAAAATTTCTGTAGGTTATTGGATGTACAAGGACTTTTGATGCCTTTGTGTGTATGATAGTTGCTTGAGTATCCAGCCGTTTATGGGCATCACATCACCTTAGTGGGACGACGAAGCAAAAAAGAAATCGTCGCTCTCTGTCACACAAAAACACATGTTTTGAATGTCGGACAATCTGCTTGCTCCAACTCGTTGAGTGTAGGAAGGAATCATATGAGGGGCAGGGGATTATAGGATATGAAGCAATATAAATGCGTGGCGGTGACACCGGAAACATAAGTTTGTTCGAGATAAGGCACTGCAGACAGCAAGTCGATGTAATTGTGGAAATACGAAGTAATGCAGTGATTTTGATGTAGAGTATTATGCATCAGGAGGCGCATGAAACCAGCACTTTATTTTTGCGGTGATCAGACTATTGGATGATAATCAAAGTGAGGTACAAGAGGTTACAAGACGATCTGCTTCATCCTCACTCCAAACAAACCCTTCAAAGAAATCAATTAGTTCGTTGATTCATTACTTAATGGAGATTATATGATGAGTAATGTTCTGTCGAAATGCATCCATATTCGGTCCTTTGCCACATCCTTGACACCCACCAAGGATGCATACAGGCAATAAGCAGCGGACGTGACCGACTCAATGCGTAGCCAACGTGCTAACTTTCTTTCGAACATCTTTAGCACTGGAGCTCCCTCTTCCCTTCATCTTCCCAAATATGACAACCTTTCCCTTCTCTCCAGCTCTACCGGTTCTCCCTGCACGATGCAAGAAATCAATCATGTTCCTTGGTTGATCCACAATGAAGACATGTTGTATTGAGGGGGAGAAATCAAGCCCTCTGGAGAGTAAAGAAGTGGTTATCAAGACGTGCGGATTGATCGTTGGGTCTGAAGCAGTGACAGTATCCGATGGGGCAGGTTCTTGCTCATTGCTCGACCTTTCATTTGAGGTCTTGTCTCGTATGCGTAGGAAACCGTCAAGATGGTGGTTTGAACCTCTCTTTCTGTGCTCACTCGTACTGCTGAGTGCAATATTCTCAATCCCCTGCTCAGTCAAAAAGTCTCCTAGCTCTTCGACCTTTGTGCTCTTGTTGCAAAAAATCAAGATTTTGCTCAACTGCTGTGGGCTGTCACCAACTTTCAACTTGAACGAATCCTCGGCCCAGACGCGCCGTATCCTGCGTTCTATATCGGCATGCTTGTTACCACCGCTCCAATTTACGTATTCGGTTTGAAGGGCTTTAGGAAGGTGATGAAGGCGTGGTGAGGCAAGGCGCATCATTTTCGGATGATGTGTATCAAGGTAAGCGGCAAGAGAAGCCGGGATTGTTGCACTGGTGAGGATGATATTGAAGGGATAATCATATGGTATAGGTGTCGAAGCGGGAGGCGTATCGGAAGGATGATCCATCGATGGGGCGGGACTGAGAGGAATCGGGTGGCCGCGAGCCGCACTTATGTCTGCAAGAAGCTGGCGGGTAGTCTCTTGGAAGTCTGGATCTGTAAAGCAACTATTGTAAATCAGGTTCTCATAGGAAGCCATCTCTAGACTTACCAAACAAGACGTCTGCCTCGTCTACAACCACCCACTCGACGTTAGCCAATCCCATCTCTGGTTTGTTCCGCCATTTCCCAAATCCAACTAACTTATCTCTGCCTCGTCTAGGTTTGGGACCAAGCCCGTCATCGACGGTTTCAGCACAATCTTCGGCACCCGGCTCCTTGCGATCCCAGCCTCTTCCTTTCACCATCTCAAGCAGTTTCATAGGCGTGCCTACGACAACGTCCACAGGAAACCCTGAGCGCTCCTTTATTTCGAAATCTCCTGATTCTTCGTCTGCCTCAAGCTGAGTCGCCATTTGTCGCGCCGTCGCATCGCGTTCCTTTGTGCTTTTGACGTTGGCTCGGCTAGCACACAAGACGCGCAATTTGACCTCATGTAGGAGGGATTTTGCGAATGAAGACAACTGACGCGAGAGTTCATGAGTGGGCGCAAGTATTAAAGCACGAGGATTGAGTGGGCGTTGCTGGCCTTGTGAGACTCGACGAGAGTGGGGTGATGAAGCATCGATTTCCGACAACTTGAGATTTTGTAGTACAGGGAGGAGATATGCGATCGATTTACCAGAACCTGTTTCTGATGCCAGAAGGAACTGTTTCCAACCATCAAACACTGCCTCTGGTTCGCTGGGGTTATTCAAAAGCCATTTCAGGCTCAATGCTTGGATCGGTGTGGGAGATGAGTCTGGTCCGAGGACCTCCTGCAAACAAGACAGAAGCCCTGGCATAAGGGGTGGCGATGTGAATTGAGTCGCGAGTCCAGCAGGATTAGCCTGAGAAAGGTTGAGATTAGAAGGATCTGGTGATGTAAGAGATCCTTCTTGGACTTTCGTGAACATTGCTGTGATACGTCGTAGTGATGCGGTTTCAGTTTGTTGTCGATTCCTTGCTTGATCCAGATCCTTCTGTCCCTGTAGAATGAACGACCGTGTCAGGGCTCCAAAAGCGCTGGCGCTCACTGGATTCCGCCGTGGTCGATTCATCTTTCCATTCGTCTGGTGAATTACTTCCCATTCTTCAAATTTATCCCTGGATTCTTCCTCCCATTTTCCGGTCCTATTATTCCGCCTATCACGCCTAAATGACGCTTTTTTGCCCCGGATATCCTGACAAGCGTTGGGATTCAAGCCTTCGTGAGGAAGGGGATCTCGTGGAAATTCGCGTAGCGGTGGAACTCTGGCAGTTTTTTTGTCCTCACGAGAAAAAGTATGTTTGGCATGTTTAGAAGAAGTCCGTTTTCCCTCTATCTCATTTGGATTGGGTGCAATTTCCAGATTTGACGCTTGAATGCCTGGTTTCCCTTGTAAATCCTTAGTGAGTCGTTTCCGGGATGAACCTGGAAGAAAGATATCAGCGAATGACAAGCCAAGAATCGAACTTCAACGTAACTCTTAGCTTTTTTTGCCGAGACAATTGCGCTCGTGTGAAGGTAAAACGGGAGATTGTGTGTTGCTCTAGAGCATTTTGGAAGAATAGTCGAACGAAGCATAAATCCAACTGTAAACTGTCAAAAATTTGGCACATGCATCGTAAACAGCCTTCGATCCAAACAACCTTTATGGGGATTTCTCCCTACTGGGCAAAAATTACAGATATGACAGACACGTGACTCAATCTTTACACTACCCGCATGCAACGTATGGTTTCCCCCCTTGATGCTCAGACTATGAGAAAAGTAGCCACAAGTTTACTGAAACGCTCACCCTCAGCTGGGGCAATGCGTGAATGGTGGGATATTGTGATTGTGAGAGAATGGTCTGACCAAAAACCATGACAGCCTATGGTTTCAGACAGCCAACTTCATAATCTCTCCACACAGGACTAAATCCTTCTGGGGTCATACCTGAGCACTTTGATTGTAGAGTTTGCAGATGAAATGAGCCACTTTCCTTGTCAATTTCTTATCGAACAGTACTACTGATCATTCTTCAGGCCAAACTTTTTTTTGCAAGGCCATATATCAAGAGGCTGCCAATGCCAAGGCAAAGTTCAAGACAAGGTCAACAAAGAGTGCAAAAGGCATTGATGGGATTTTGTATAGAACAATTAGAGATCTGCCCAACTGTGCCATAGTGAATTTCTATAACTCTTGTATTGACAGTCTGAATGCACTCTCAGGTTGGCCAACAATAGTCTCAGTGGAGAGACACCTTCCAGTATCAACAGTGGAACTTGAAATGCTGATAAATCAGCAGATAATTCAGAAAACTACTGGCTTGTAGGTTTCAAATGCTGTTGATTGAAGGTGCTCACTATTGACAAGCATATTCACGAATGGGTGGACACAGCATCATTGATCCCACCTTCCAAAAATGAATTTCAAGAGGGCTACCAAACTAATAACAATTCCTTTATTTTGCAATGTGCAATTGCAGAGCAAAGGCCTCTGGAAAGTCTTTATTCTTTGCATTTATAGATCTTAAAAATCCATTCTCTTCGATTGACATTTTGATCCTATGGACTAATATAGTTGTGTCAGGGCCAATCTCTAACTAGTCTTGTACAATCACTGCTGGTACTAGAAGGTGTTTCCATTGGAAAAATTGCAAAAGAAAGCTGTTAAGCTGTTATGCAATTTCTGAAGTGCCTTTCTTTTTCTGAAGGAAAAAGTCTTTGAACAAAGGAAACTGCCTTTTTTCATCAGAAATTGGCATCTCAGAAGTAGCATAACAGCTTTCTTTTACACTTTTTCTAATGGAAGTACCTTCCAACACCAGCAGTGAATGTTCCTACTTTAGAGACTAAATTATATGGTTTAGGTGTGTTAGAGCCAATCTTTGATTGGCCTTATATATGCATGAATATCTTATGTTGTCAAGCATTGCACATTGTTGACAGATGCTTTTACTTTTAAGCATGGAAATTTCTTTCACCATTCTCAATGACATGACATAAAACATAGATGATATAGTTCACCTGCAATCACCTCATACAGTACTTCCAATGTCAAGTTCCCAAGTACTTAATACAGTTGATTTTTGTCTAACTCCAGGGGTACTTCAAAAAGCATCTAGGAAGGCATAGTATTGTTGATATTATCTCCTTGCTGGATGTTTCCAGGGATTATAATGTTCTCAAAAATCATGAATTAGTGATTGCTTTGATGGCATTAATGGTCTTATATAATTCTTTTTACCTTATGAGACTCAGGCATGGAAAACAAAAGATTGTGGAATATTGAAGCTACAGTGGTCTTTTACATGCTTTTTGATGATGTACATGAGTGATATTAGTTTCAAGTAAGGGTGCTGTCAACCAAAAGTCAACATTGTCAGGTTCCGCTGACCACAGGGGCTCAGACCACTGGGCGAATCCTTACTTGGCGTGAACGAAGTCTACACGCACACTTGAAGAGCGGGCGCGGCGGTACGGACCGGGACTGAAGGGGCGAAGGTGACAATAGAGAGATCGGGGATGGTCCAGGAGGCTACGGGGGAAACTCCGGGGTCCGGGGACGAGCTCTGGGGCTTGGTGTAAGTCCCGGACGCGAGTGTGTGGAGGGCCGGGGCTCAGG
>JAGGAU010008384.1:0-31446 GCA_017657275.1 Termitomyces sp. T108 | reverse complement strand
AAGTCAGAAAGGCAAACTCCGGATTATATAAGCGGCCTGTATGCGGTGCTGAGGGGCCATACCTGTCTGAATGATAGCTGAAGACCCAGAGCACCTCAGAGGCTGAAAGTAGTACCAACAGATAGCGTTGAAGAGGTAGAAGCAGTAAAGTAAAAGAATGACAGAAGAAATAAGGAAATGAATGAAAGGAGAATGAAGGAATAAAGAGTGAAAAAGGAAGGGAATGAGGAGTCCCCTGACACTTCCCTGGTTCAAGCCTTTCATAAATCCTTTGCTCATTTCCATATAACTGTTTCTACCTCCACATTATGCTTGGAACATGCTCTAGACTGGAGTTCTTGTTTCATTGACAATTTACTCCAATAAGATCCCACTTTATATGAATTGTGAGATACCATAGGAATATTTGTACTTTTTTGGAGAAGGTTGTGTTTCTTATACCTTTCCAGATCTGTGAGTCTTCTGGGCTCTATCCATACTCCTGTTTCATGCTTTTCTTAATTTTTTAAATCATTGTTGCAGCATATAAATAGAACAATATAATGCAGCTGAAGTTCAAGAATCAAAAATAATACAATTTAGTTTACATACACATACACAAGAATAAAGAACTAATTTGTTCCTGAAGTCTTAAAATCAAAGATGACTTTAACTTCAGAATAATTTGACATTAAATACTCCTTGATTTATAAGTAGAAAAAATTGAATGAATGAATGAATGAACTCTGTTTTCACAATACAGGGCTAAAAAGTGGGAGTAGTGTAATGCTTGTACTCTATGGCTTTTGATGTACATTATAGTGGAGTGCTTGTAGTATAGTTTCAAATAGTAGAACTCTCATAGATTTTGTGTGTAGCATGTATCAGGTGTCAGGTTCCGCTGACCATGGGGGCTCAGACCACTGGGCAAATCCTTACTTGGCACACACGAAGTCTACATGCACAACCAAAGGGGTGAACGCGGCGTATGGACCAGGACTGAGGGGCAAGGATGAGTGCAGAGGGACCGAGACTGGTCCAGGGGGCTGTCAAGGGAACTCTGGGGTCTGGGGATGAGCTCCAGGGCTTGGAATAAGTCCTGAGAGCAAGTGTGCAGGTGGGCTGGGGTTCAGGCATGGGACTTGCTAAGTCCTGGGGCTGGAGAAAGATGGAGGGGTGGTGAAAGAGTTGAGACTGGAAGAGAGGAGAGGCAAGAGACAAGACGGAGGAGAAAGAAAGAGAAAGACGGGAGAAAAACTTAGAGAGAGGGCCGGAGATGGGAAACAAATAGATTGAAATGAGAACAAGACAAGTTGTATGAGAGTAAGGAGGGAAACGAGTTGAGTACGAGAAAGTGAGGAAACAAGGTTGAAATGAGAGTGTCATGACCCCCTCCCGGAGCTTGTCCACTACCCCGGGACAACACCACCGACACCCCCGTACTTCCCCAGGACAACGCCAACCACTCTGCTGCCCATCACAATGCCATGACAGGCCATGGTGACACCTGTCACTCCCAGGTTTGCCACCCCCTCAACCCTGACACCTGGCAATCACCACGACCCTGGAACGTCCTGCATCAACCTGGAACCTTCCACGGCATGGGCCGCCCTCAGACAGATCACCTCAGCATCCCCCGGCGATCAGTCCCGTCATTCGGCAATCACTCTGGCAATCACGCCCAACACCCACAGCTATGGCCCAACCGCCATCACCTGCATCACCTGGCGATCACCCCGGCGATCACGCCCAACACCCGACATGGAACCAGGCTGAGCCTGCCACCCTGGAGTCCACCCCGCAGAGTATTTAAGGCCTATGTAGACAATCTGTACACTAGTGTTGATATTGAAAACTATCTTGTTCCAATCTCCTTCGCCTTGTACTATCGTATCTTGTCTCAGTCTCTCAGTCTACTCCTGTCCACCTCTATTCTATCTTCTCCAAGTCTTTTTTCCCTTCTCCGTCTATTTCCTTTGCTCTCATTCTTGACTCCTTTTCCTTGTTCAATCTCGTCTCATTCTTCATTCACTTTTCTCATCCCTTTTCCCCTTCACGGCTCATCTTGCCTCGGCCTCACCTTGTCTTCCCCAGACCAAGCCTGGACTCAACTCTGTAGTCCTGGACCCATGCCTCATACTCCCAGAACCCTGGCACAACCCCGGACTTACTCCCACAGCCTGGACCTAACCTCCTTACTCTTCTAACAGCCAGATTTACCCACACTAGTCCTGGAACCAACCCTGGACCTCGTATTCACGTAGGACTTTGTAACTGTAGCTACCTTGAGTCTGCCTCGTAAGGTCTTGCTTAGGAAGAAGCCCCCACAGTCAATGGAACCTGACAGAGAGAAGTCGATCAAGAAAGTAAATGAGGCAAGCTAGAGACCGGGAAGTATGTAATATCAACACTAAAGTACCAGATACTACGCTACGGCTTATATACAAGGGGGTGGGCGTGCTCTGGGGCTCAGGCCCAGGCTCCATGGTGAGTCACAAGGCAGGGATCCTTGCTGGAGCCCAGGGTTCATGCAAGGTGTAGTATGGGCATACCAAGGTTCTTGCTGAAGCCCAGGGACCATGCAAGGATGCTGTGGATGTCAGTGGCATAAAGGAAACTCACAAAGGAGAGACCTTGCTTTGGGAGCATGGGAGGCATGGACAATGTGGAGAGGCAAGGAGTTGACTGAAGAGGAGGTGCAGGGCATGGGGTTCAGGCCAGGTGATGCGTGTCATGATGGTTGCCCAATTTGGAAGGGAGGGTGTTGGGGTCTGCCGGTGATGGGCTGGGGATTGCTGGGCCAGCGCTGATGGTGGCAGCAGCGGCCGGGGATTGCTGGGGCAAGCGCTGATGGTGGCATGGGCGTCCAGGGTTTGCTGGGGTCAGTGCTAATGGTGGCTGCTGATGTGCTGATGGCTGCTAGAGAGGACTAGTCCAGGCCTGGGGTTTATGGAGCTGACCTGGTGAGGTTGAGGTAGCAGCGGTGGCAGGCAGTGTACCAGCGGTGGTGGCAGATTGTGACATCAGGGGTGTGTTCACATTGTGCTGAATACTAGAGCAGGATCTAGAGTTGTATAGGGGTTAGCAAGTGTTGTCAAATACAAACTTATTATAATTTTCACCTAAAAAAGCATGTTTGGTGTATCATTGAATGAGTCTGCTAAACACTTCTTTGCTATTTTCTCTTTAACTTTTCTAATGCTTTTTCCTTTGTGACCATCCTCCTTGCTTCACCACAAGTAGTGTAAGTTTCAATCTCTGCTCATGATCATTGGCTGCTCTGTCAGGATATTGATGGCTCTGAGTCTGATTGTCACATTGTTCTCTGGTGTCATCTGTTTACAGCCCTTGGGTTAGTTGTAGATATTTATAATGTTCACTGTTGGATAGCACTGTTGGATAGCCTTGTCAATCCATGTGAAACTAGTATTAAGAAGATGTCATATGTTTATGCTTCTTTCCAATAGCTTTGGCATTACTTGCTGCCTCCTTGAGTTTTCTTACAAGACTCTGCTCTTGTTTATCCAATCTTGTGAGTGCCCTTTCATAATCCAAAGCTGTCTCTAGATGGTCAACTACTGCATCAAAATCCACTAAATTTCCATTGTGATCTAGCCATGTCTCATCATCAGGAGATATGGGCTTTTATGCAGCCAACCAAGCCTGGAGATGCTTTTTCTTGGCTTTAACCTCAGTCTGGAGGATTTTCAAGCCTTTTTTGAGTGCTTCAAGTGGTTTTTAAACCCATAGCAAGTAAGCAAAAAAGACTTTTAAACAGCAAAAAAAAGCAAATTAATTCATTTCAAACATTTTTGACTTTTTTACTGTTCAATTATGTTACATTATATATACTTTTCCATGGAGATATTGCATCAAAACTATGGGTTATTGCCTTGGGGAGGCTATGGAGTATGGAGTATGAGGAAGTTATGGGTTATGGCCTTGATTTCTCTGCAAACCAACCCCATGGATAGAAAATCCTATGAGGTATGAGAGAGTATGAGTTGGCTTAAGAGGGAGGCAACTGTAGCTGTAGCAACCTTTTTGCATCATCACTTCACCATTCAGCTGAATATGGATGCCAAACTGCAGAAAGCATTCACCTGCTGTACACTTATCATAGGCATTTGAAAGGGCAAAGCAAGGAATCTTAGTGGATGTGGAAATGGAGAAATAAAAACATGGAGCCTGGGCCATAGCATCTACTAGTGTGGAAAATGCTGGGGTGTTAGCAGGATGGAGAGAAAAATACTCTAAGAATACTCTCAGAGTGCTTGGAGAGTTTGAAAAATAGTATTTGTGATTTAGTAGAGTCTGGCAAATTTAATGGTGTGAAAAGTAAAAAAAGCTCAAGTGCCTTGTACTTGTGCTTTCAGAGCAAGCAAATGAGTCCAAGTATCATTTTTAAAGGCTAGGCGTCACAACCCACTTCCGGAGCACCCCCTACCACCCCAGGACAACACCACCAACCCCCAACTGCCCCACCAACTGCCACCACAATGCCATGTCAACTGCCACCACAATGCCCCAAGTTTGCTGCTCCCTCAACCCTGACACCCAGCGATCACCATGACCATGAACTCCCTGCATCAACCTGGATCCACCCACGGCACAGCCTGCCATCAGACACATCACCCTGGCATCACTTGGTGATCAATCCCATCACTCCAGCAATCACGCCTGACACCTGCAGCCAGGGCCTGACCTGCCATTGTCCACATCACCTGGCAATCACTCTGGCAATCACTGTCACAATCCGCCATCACCGCTGGTAGACCGCCAACAACCGCCGATGTCCAGCCCTGGCCCCGGTACCCTCAAACTCACCAGGACAGCCCCATAAACTCCGGGCCTGGACTGGTCCTCTCCAGCAGCCATCAGCACATCAGCAGCCACTATTAGCGCCGACTCTGGCAAACCCCGGATGCCCATGCCACCGTCAGCGCCTGCCCCGGCAATCCCCAGCCCTCAACGCCACCACCTGGCCCAACCCTGGCGACCCCTGGCCCATTATTGGCAAACCAGACACCCTCCCTTCCCAATCGGGCAGCCATCACACATCACGGCACGCATCACCTAGCCCGAGCCCCGTGCCCTACGCCTCCTCTTTGGTCGACTCCTTGCCTCCCCACATCGTCCATACATCCCATGCTCCCAAAGCAAGATCTCTCCTTTGTGAGTTTCCTTTACGCCACCGATATCCGCAACGCCCTTGCATGGTCCCTGGGCTTCAGCAAGAGCCCTGATACGCCTTGCATGAACCCTGGGCTCCAGCAAGGATTCCTGCCCTGCGACTCGCCACGGAGCCTGGGCCTGAGCCCCGGAGCACGCCCACCCCTTGTATATAAGCCATAGTGTAGTATCTGGTACGATAGTGTTGATATTGCCCATCCCAGTCTCTAGTTTTCCAGCTATCGTTCCAAGTCTACTTCCTTTATCCTATCTCTGTTTCCTCTTTATCTCGTACTCGACTTGACTCACTCTCTTCTTATCTTATCACTCGTCTCGCCTTGTCTCAATCTATTGTTTTCCATCTCCGGTCTCCCCCTCTAAGTTCCTCTTCTGTCTCTCCCTCTCTAAGTTTCTCTCCATCTTCTCCTTCTCTCTTCTTTGTCTCACCTCTCGTCTCTTCTCTCCTCAAGTCTCAACTCTTTCGCCCTCCTCCGCCTTTCTCCAGCCCCGGGACTTAGTGAGCCCCACGCCTGAGCCCCAGCCCTATACACACTCGTGTCCAGGACTTACACCAAGCCCCAGAGCTTGTCCCCAGACCCCGGAGTTTCCCCCGCAGTCTCCTGGACCACCCTCGACCCCTCTAACTTCACCCTCATCTCCTCAGTCCCGGTCTGTACCGCCATGCCTGCCCTTCAGTTGTGCGTGTAGACTTCGTGCGTGCCAAGTATGGATTTGCCCAGTGGTCTGAGCTCCGTGGTCAGCGGAACCTGACAATCACGCCCAACACCCAATAGGAGACACTGCTGATCCTGCTGTCCCAGAACCCACCCCATCATGTATTTAAGCATAGGTAGTCAACATGTACTGGTAGTGTTGATATTTGCAATAACCTGTCTCCTTCACCTTGTACTCTCTATATCTTGTCTCAGTTCTTTTGTCTATTTCCATAAACTCTTATCCTTTCTCCTAAAGTCTCTTTCCCTTTTAACTCATTTCCTCTTGTCCTTTTCTCATTGATCTCTTTGACTCATTTTCACCTTGTCTTGTTCTCATTTCCTTTTCCATCCCTTTTTTCTCCTCACAGCTTGTCTTGTCCCTGTCTTGCCTCGCCTTCCCCAGACTAAACTCAGACTTATCTTCCTAGTCTTGAACCAATGCCCCATATCCTGGAGCACCTTGCACAATCCTGGACTTGTTCAAACAGCCCAGAACCACCTCCTTCCAACCTCCTAAGTCAAACACACCCACACAAAACCCTGGCCTTAACCCTAGACTTTGTCCTCACACAGGACTTTGTATCTGTAGCCACCTCAAGTCTGCCCCATAAGGTTAACCCCTGCAGTCAACAGAACCTGACACTAGGGAGAGGCTTTCAGACTGAAGCTAGGGACTTGTTCTGCTGTAAAAGCAACCTCTGGGAGCTGTAGCTCAGTTACACAGCTGGCAAAGGGGAATCCAAAGATGTATTTAATACTAGAGTTCAAATATAATCTAACTTCACTCACTTAGCAAAGAAGTATCCAAAGAGAACAAGTTTAAGATTGCTCAGAGCTAGGAGTTCAAAAAATGAGCTGGCAAATCATATGATGTGGTCATGTGAATGTCACATGGGTTGTGAGTCATTAGTATAACAATAGTATAACAATGCATAATATGTCACAGATACATAACCTGTGTTCTGTTATGCTGTGACACCAAAAAACTCAAAAATTGCCTTAATTACTATAGAGGTCATAAGACTGCATCTGGAGAGCTTGAGGGTATGTTATGTGACTTGATTATATTGGTATTCATTGGAACAAGTGCTTATTAAGCCTTTTGATGTGTTATAATGAAGGAAAGAGTGACAAAGATGGGAGAAAAAGAGGGAAAAGAATAAAAAAGGTAGGAGAGATGGGTGATTTCCTGACAGCAAGCAGCACTTGTCAAACTCATTCCACTGGCCAGCAGCAATTGATTCTCCACTTCCAGCTTAACAATTCATACAATGCCAACAGATCCATATTGCATGCCTCAGAATCTGTGATCTTATCTCAAGTTGTAAGTGAGTGTAGCCCAAGAGTATCAAAACTTACCTCACAGTAGTGTGTGTCAGGAGACCAGTTTCTAGACCATGTACAACCCTATCTCGAGCTTAGTCCAATGATATGCCTACTCCTAGCAAATCTGACCGGCTGCTTAGCCCATCTTTTCCCCTTTGGTCTCTTAGTAGTCAGCCTTAATGAGTCATATGCATGGACCTTACTCAGCATCAATTATTGTTAGTCATACTTCATTACATACCAGGGCCCAATTAGTAAACAGTATTAGTAATAACACAGCCACCAATGTAATATATATAGGCAGCTTGTAGATAGAATATTCCTAGGCTGAACAATAGCAGTATTTTCTTGGCCTACCATCAAATTGACTGTAAGCTCTCTAGTAACATCCAATCCTCTGCTTGCTTTGCTTGCCTCTTACCTGACTCTTGCTTGCCCCTGTGTCCGCCTGACTTTCACTTGACGCTTGCATTGCTGGCTCTGTGGAAGGAGTTCCACAGATGTTTAGCTTTGCCCTTACAGTGTGCTCCTTTCACATTAACTCTAATTCTCCATTTGCAGCTGCCAAATCATGACTTGTCCAATGCCTCATTAGAAGCATTAAGCACTATCATGGAGAACACAACTGCTGCTCAGTCCAACTAGTTACTCTTTTCATCCTCACAGTCCACTCTATTCAGCTTCAGCCTAGCATCATCTTCAGTTATACTGCAGTATATGCTACATATTGCTTAGTCTATTGAGGTTTTCTTTATAGCAGAAAATTTCTAGTGAAGAAAGAAGAAAAATTCAGCACCAGCCTCAATTTGTTCTGCAACTTGATCCAATTCTCACCTATCTTCAAAGCTGTAATTCATGTATGCCTCACCCTTCCCACCTTTAAAACCAATCTCTTCTGCAAAGATGTCATAATCATCATTGCCTTGGTGTTCAACATGCTCCATTCCTGTGATTCTAAAGCTTTCTGATAAAGACAGCACTTCACTATCAAGCAAGAAGTGGCCTCCATTGCAGTGGCAGCAGAATTCCTGAATGACAAAATACAGCTTTTGGAATGCTGGTGCAGTGGCTCATATAAGCTGTATATAGATCTATATCTTTTTTCTTTTTCACATGGTCCATATTCACTTCATTTCTTTCAAACCTCTAGCTTTGCAGAATTTTACAATAGCTTGAGTTTTGGTCTTTTCCTCCTCTTTCTCAGGAGGAAAGAACCAGCACTCAAGAACTCTTCAAGACTCAAAAAATACATTTTTTTCTACAAGCATTCAAAGGATTTTATTAAGTTCTGACTTCTCATCCCTTGACTTTCTTTTATTAATCACTCTGTTTCTTTCACCTTACCTTAATTTCACTGATCAGATCATTACCATATTAGGCACACCTTGCATATTGTTAATATGCACTTATAGTTTACAAAAAATAAGATCTTATATTTACAACATATCTGATCTAATCTAATATTTTGGTCTAATTCAACTACTGCATGAAACATGCAAGATTGCTCTGGTCTTATAGCCAATGGCTACACAGACAGGAAAGATTAACCAGAAATTAGAGGTTTACTCTGGTAATATTCAATGAATTTTCACAAATAATTAGATGGATTAGTTGCTATTTGTAAAATTTGCATACAATAACTGAGTCAGTACCACAACTAGAATGTCTTCCTTCTATGCAAAGTATGCCTATGACCTGATAATTTCTATTTATCCAGGGAGTCCACAGTCCACAGTCCATTCCCAATGCTAATGCTTGGCTGGACAAAATTGGGGAAGTGCAGGCATAACAGAATGTCCTTCTTAAATTTACAACAAAAAGGATAAAGTGGTTCTATGATGCCTAAGTTAATAAGTACTCAGACTACATTGTAGAGAAACAAGTCTATCTAAAACATGCCAACCTTTACTCAAACAGACCAAGTCACAAATTGGACTTTCAGAAGATTTAGCCCATTCAACATTGCATGTACTAGCTCAAACTTCCTAATGGTTGGTCCATTTACAATATGCCTTACATTTTATGCCTGGTGCCCACATATAAAGACACAATTTTTGTGCAAACAGAAGCTGCTGGTGCTGGTACAGCTGAAAACTGGAAATAAGATAGAAATAAAGAGAATCCTGAGAAAAAGAAAGAAAGATGAGAGGTGGAGTAGTAGAGTTTTTAGCCTGGTAAAAAAGCTACAATAAGAACAAAGATGAGTGGCTAAAAGAATATAACATGTCACACATACTAGAAGCAATTTAAAAGTCTAGGGAGAACAAGCAAGTATGTGGGAAGTAACAATGTAGCAAAATGTCAGAGCACTGAAATAGATATTTGAAATAGAACTTTTTTTAGCCACCTACCTTACAAGTATGTGGGAAGAAACAATGTGGCACAATGTCAGAGCACTGAAATAGATATTTGAAATGGAACTTTTTTTAGCCACTTACTTTACAAGTAAGGGTATGGGTGTTATAGTACATATGTAACCTCTAACATACAGTAGTTAGTAGATCTAGTAGTTTTTTATTTTTGTTCATTCTTGTATATTAATATATTGCATGACCTATAATCAACTTTACTATATTTGTTTCAGTTTTGTCAATGTGCTACACTGTAAATCACTGTCTACAGCCTAACATTTATTACTCTAATAAGTTAGGCTTACAATAGTAAACCAAGCTCATTGCAGTGGACGAGTGATATCACAATATGTCATCTAAGCTATATACAAAAATGCTAAAAACTATAAGCAAAGTCTGCCTCTATGAAGCAAATAATGGCCAAAAAAAAATCCTGCCAGAGGGCTAGGCACTAATTAGTCCATCATTACTAAGCCTACCTAGCCTGCCTTTATATTAATAGAAAAACAAAAATTCATAAGTAGACAAATCTTTTTATTTTTTTAAGAAAAAAAATTCCAGTTTTCTAGTTCACAAGATCTTGTAAACTCATGATTTGTGCCTCCATATCAGTTGAATAAGACTTATTATTATTTCGAATAAAATAAATTCTACTATCTTATTCTTTTTTACCCTAGGCTCCTTCTAAGGGAAAAGCAGCCCTAGGAAAGGCAAGGCAAAAGAGTAAGTAGAACTAGAAGAGAGAGAGGATAGAGGATAACAAGCAAACCAAACAAACAGATAAACAAATATATAAACAGACAAACAAATAAACAGACAAATAAGATGAAATAAAATAAGATAAAATAAAACAAAAATAGTTTTGTAGTAAATTGAGTTTAAGCTAAATTAAGTTGACAGTCCAATGACCTAATAAAAGACAATTCTGGAGCAGTGATAGTTTCTAATCTCTCTTTTTCTAAAAGTCATTCATAAACTGCTTGTTTTATTCTGAGCTCACATATACTGTTAATCAAATTTGAAAAGTTGAAAAGTGACTCCTTAACTCTGTTTAAACTTTTTTCAACAATTTTTTTCGGCTTCACCCAAGTAGATTCAGCTTGCCTTCTATTTTTTGAGCCTTCAATTTGAGCATATTAACTTTCTTTATATACAAGGAAGAAAATGAATTGAAGTTTCTTTTTAATTTTAGAATAGCAGCAGCTTATTAGTCAGCAATCACAATAGACCTCAAGCAAGAGTAGTAAGAAATAAACTAGGATCAGGGCAATTGTTGGTAATATTGTGTTTAAGACCCCTATATCTCCTTCCCTTTAGGAATCAAGGCCTTGGAGTGGAGGAAGTAGAGCAAGGTAAGAATTAGAATTGAATTTTAACTAAGTATATAACTAATAAGATTTTTAGTACATAATACTACATAATTCATTACAAACAATCAAATTTGTCAGATTCTGTTGACTGTGGAGGCTTCTTCCTAAGCAACTTATAATCCTTTGACTCCTCTTCTCATACCCTGAATCCATTTGATTCTTTTAGTGCCCTGAGCCCCCACTCTCACTCTCTAATCATTCTTGGCTCCTGCTAAAAACTCTAGCCCACCCCTGAACTTTATCCTTTGACTTAGCCATCTCCAATCATTGTTGATTGAAAAATACCAAGTGATACTGAAAGACTGCCAACTATTTATAATCCATAATGAGTTCAATGAGGTGAGTGGTATATTTGTAGAATACATACAGGACTGTGTTGCATTTGGGAAGATTAAAACTCAGTATATTAAAGTAACATTGCAGAGGTATGATGACAGAGAAGGGATTCTTGTACTCCTTAGCAGCTTGGACACTGATTTTAAAGTGGTTGGTAGCTCTATGGAAAGTATATGCAACCTCCTTATCACAATTCATGGAATCAAGTTTATTCCAACTTTAACTTCATTTCTTGACTGAAGCCTCACCACAATCCCCAATCTCACCTCATTTCCCTTGGACCTTTCTCTGAACTTCACCTACACCACTTTACTTGTATCAACAATGGAGACAAGATAAGTTGGAGACAAGTTCAGAAACTGAGATAGTTCATGATCCAATAGTCAAGAGTTCATGAAACATGAGTTTAAATGAAGTAAGGCAGAGGTTCATGTTGTTTGTACAATATCAAGACTACTGTATTGTTGTTTAGCTATAGCTTAAGTACTTGAGGAGGAGGGCCTTGTCCCAGACTGAGCCAGATCAGTTCCAGGGTATTGTATAGTAGTATTGTATAGAGCTCTGGAGCATGTTGGTGAAGTGTCCACAACTTTGTGGTGGATCCTTAAACTGTATGAGTTTAATCTAGGAGTGGCAGCATGTTGTATCAAATGGGTCTGATGTCAGGTGTCAGCTGTGATTGCCAGAGTGAATGTTCGAGGCAGGTTGATGTGAGTGATCATGATCTCTATAGCTCAATGGGCATGCAGCTATTTTGATTAGCTAAAGTCAATATAAAGAATAATATAGTAAACACTAGCAGAAAGCAAGGACTGAGGAAAGCAGTCAGAGATCAGTGGTGATTAGCCAAGGAAGGTAGTGGCTATGCAAAGCTGAGTTGGCATTCGCAAATCATACTATCCCCTTCAGTGCACTTGATAGCTCCCTCGACAAGTTGACAAGTCACAGATTGTCACCCCAGATAATCATAAGCCAGGCTTGACATTTCTAGGCTCTGCTTGGCAACACTGTTGGATTAACAAGGCATGTTGTATTTAGGACGAAAACTTATTGATTGTCTGCTCTGGCATTGTATAACAAATATAATAAGAGCATGACAATCTACTTTCTCATTATCGAGATAATGGGACTCAAAATTTCTGTATGTCTTCTCTCGATCTTAATAGCATTAGTATGCAAGGTAAAAATCTTTCACTCCATACCACAACATATGGTAATTGTTGACATATCATTGGACTAAGCTCAGAGTAGAGCCATACACAGTCCAAAGACTGGTTCCTTGACACTGTCAAGTGCACTAGAGGAGATAGTAGTCTGAGATCATATCCATCAAACCTTTGGCTACCCCATACCCCATACCTTGCAAACAATGAATACCTCACTGAACATGCACTCCTGGTCACCAGCCCTGCCCAAGAGCAATACCGAATAGGCCCCAATGATGCAAGCTGGAGACTACAATCAAGCAAGGAACAAATAATGAAGCAGGAGGAAGGGCTGGCAATGACTGGTGAATTGATTAGTCCAGATTGGCTAACCCAACAGCCAGGTTACAATAGCATATTGGGTCCCTACAACTATACAGAATCCTGGTTATTGAAATAACTTGAGGTGCAAGAGAGTAATACAGGATCAAGACACTCCCAGAGTGAGGTGGAGATCTCAAATAGATGGAAAAGGAAAATATGAGGCAAGCCAGGGCAAACCTGGACTAAAGAATGTCTGACCCCAAGCCGGGGAAGAAGATCCATGAAGATACCAAAGTTAAGGCCCCCTGATCCTCAGAGGGGTCCTAGTGGGTAGTAAGCTCAAGAGAAGATTGGGGGTGGGATAACTACCCGCCAAGGGCCGGGAGCCCCACACAGTGTGCATGAAGGTATTGCCTCACGGACAAAAAAGCTGATCAGCATCAGGACTCAGTTGAAACCTTGGGTGTGCAGCAAGGCGGGTGGGTAGGAGGCGACTTTGGCGCCAGTCAACCCACTGGAAACGCTACTCCGAGAAAACAAAAAGTTTAGCTCGACCCTGCTTTTTGTCTTACCTAGGAGATCAGCAATAACTTGATTGGCTAGCTATCATGCCATTCAGATAGGTTGAGCCAGATAATAGTGGTGAGTGAGATCTTTGTCATGCCATGCTTACAACGGCCCATACAAGCAGGTACCTTCATCTTCCAAAGCATACGCGAGAGAAAAGAGCAAGTCAGGATAGCCGTCTAGCATACCATCATCTATCAGCAAGACAAGTGAAACTTACGATTATTGCTAGGCTCCGGTACAGGATGGGGTGTGAGCACATTGGCGTTCTGTATCCATGCTGTCCATTCTGCCTTGGCTTGAAGGCCTGAGAGTGGATTGATATTGCGCTTCTAGGGCCATTCCACAAGATTATCAAGTAAAGGTCGGTTCTTGCAGTAGAATTAGCCTGCACACATAACGTCCTGTTTGAAAGGAAACATGGTCAGGTAGTCCAGTTTAGCAAAGTAACCGTTCGAGTTGACTACAGTTTTACTGTTGACAGTCTGCGTTCGAAGCCGTCGGCATCATCAAACAACGCTCCCCGTCCACCAGGTCCAGTGACAAATACCGGCATCTCGCCGACCGCTTTCTCCCAACACAGAGAGCTATCATTCTGTCCCTCTTGTGCCTTCTCACATTTGACTCACTCGGCATTATATTCTGCCTCCATCATCGATGTTCCGACTTGTCTGGAACCCGGCCAGTAGCTCGAAACACTGCATGCAGCTTGCCCTATAATGGTAAGTTTCAAACTTGCTGCGTCTACTTTACACTTCACCTGTTGGCTCAGGGATGAAAATATAATGAATCGACGGCAGGTCGGACTTTGGTCGGAATATATCCCAGAACCTTGGACCGGGGGACGCCTTTCTTTTCCGGTTCACGTAGCGCTGAAATGAAAGCTACTGAATATACTCAATATGCGACGTTTCTGGGATTTGATGTCGTTTCAACGCTGCTGCGTTCGACAAACTTGACGGTGGTCAAGGGTCGAACTTTGCACAAGTCAAGTTAAGAAGCTCCCTGGTTTCGAAAGACCCACTCGGCGTTTTACTTTCCTAATTTTTCTTCTTTTCTCTTGTTACTCTAATTTGGTAGCATTACCTACAGATATTATTGAAGATGCAATATTCTTCCTTGTTACTAGCTTGGGTAAGTCCATTATGATGATTGAAATGTTCTCACCAACTTGTCCGCGTAGGGAAAATATTCATCTCTGTAAGCATTTCTGGACCAACTTCTTTCGGCTGGATATTCTGCTTAAATCCGAATTACCACTCCCTTCAACTTCTCACGTCATGTTGCACTTATCACTTGCAACGACCCGTCTTCACTTTGATTTACCATGCTTTTATTAGCAGGTTTATCGTGGAAGCGAGTTGAACAATGAATCAAGCGTGTTTTGATCAAGAGAGGATATAAACGAAAGTTGCCCAATACATATGATCTTCTCTGTAGGAAGCGAAGAAGATAGCATTTTTACTTGGCAACCTTTGTGCAAATAATTTATTCTGAAACTATTCTGTATGGCCGAGATGTCACAGAAGGATTTTCAGTCTATTATCGGCCATTTTCTGCAATAACGGGCGAGCATTCTTGTTCTCAGAGAAGTTTTGAATGGACCATGCGACGGAAGGATCTTGTATATGTCATGACAGCCACCCAAGAACTCAGGTATTCAACTTGATTAAACTCAATCTATAACAGGGGCAGAGATCAACGGCGCCATTGTCCACCAAGACATCTTGGTGTCATCTTCCACTTCAAAATGCTCTACAGGATCCGATGGTGGGTCCAGACGTCCGATCGCCAGCCCTTTGGTCGAGGGTTTCTCATCTAATGGCAACAACCTCGGAGACTCAAGGCTTATGTCTCCTCTACTAAGCCTTGCCGTCGAATTGTCCCATTGAGTTCGGAGTTCTGAAAACACGCACATGTATCGTAACCTTGTGACCGAAAATATAATCGCGTTGGAAGGCATCGGCGGTTCATCACCTTGGTTCACTGGCCTTGTCCATACATTGCCAAATGAGAGAAACATGTCCCTGAGGAATTAAAAAGGAGCCTCCAACAACTTCGCTTCAGTGTTGTACAAAAAGCGGCATAAAAAGCTGGATTAAATATTAAAGAACATCTCTCGCAACTCGGCAGGACCAGAGCCAAGACCTGCGGAAAAAGGATGCGTAAATTCATAGTTCTCTTGTAAGTCAAAAAGAAGTCATGAATTACCGTCACGGTGTATGCATTAGATACAGCAAGTTTATCAGCAAAAGGTCCAAGTAATTTGCGTTTGAGCGGATGTATCGTCTCGACCCCGGCCCAACGAACCCCTACGAACCTTAGATTACAAACGAGATTTAGCACTGCGCCCAAAAATAAACCCCGGCACCAGATCGCCGAACTGATTGTGGCGCCTGCACTGCACAGAGAACCCCATCGGGACATTATAGTTTGTTTCTGATGTCCATGTGAATGATGGCGAAGGAGAGTTTCGTCACATATGTCTTGAGGAGCACAGCAATGATAGGGGCTGGGGGTCTAGGTCTTTCAAAGTTACATTGGCCCAAGGGCACGGAAGCATCATCGCATTTGTTTTGACAGTCGCAATCAAAGGGGGGGAGTTGATGACACGTCTTCGCTGATAAGAATTGTGTATGTAACGGAAACACGATCAAAGAGGGGGGGGTCGTTTGTTCAATTGCAAGAAATGAATGACGTTTCGTGATTTGGGGGTGAGACTGATCTCTGCGACGGAGGCGAACAAGGGATTCGCAAAAGCATATACATATACGAAACTCTTGATATTTCCTTTCCTGAGACATAACAAATACGTGTCGTTGTCGCATGTGTGTGTGTGCGTGTGTTGTGTTACATATAAAAAAAGCATCGTTTGTCTTTTATGGTTGTCAAAACATGAGAATCAAGCTGAGAACCTTCTGTCTGTCATGGTTCCGTGTAGGAAGAAGAAGAAGAAGAAGAAGAAGAAGATCGACACCACAGTAGATCTCTTTTCTTGTTTCGGAATATCAGGGGGGGAAGCATTTTATTTAGCTCGGCATGATTTCATCATTGGAGCGACATCCGGCATGGGTGGGAGATATACGGCCGTTTCTAACTTTGGTGGTCGGTATTCAAGGTTTCAATTGCAGAAGCAGAGCCAAGAGGAAGAGGGTAGCGAATACGAGAGAGACACCGAAATCTGAAATAACGTGCCCGAAAACAATCCAAGAAAGAGGAGTGGACGCACCGGCGTGTGTGTGCGTCGGAGGTTTATTTCAGGCGGAGAATCTGAATCAAGTCCGTGGAAAACCGAAGAATCAACACACATGTATATAATTGGAAAAAAGAAAAAAGATGCCGTTGGGGTGAATTTTTTTTTTTTGAGTTTTAACATAAACAAACGCCCCTTGACAAGAAGAACAGAAACCACACTCTTCCTTCCTTGAACAAGGGTGGCCGCGTGATCGACGCCACAATCAGACAAAGCGTGTGAAGGGGCGATGATTCTGCGAACGCCGCCGCCGCCAGACAGAAGTGATTGAGCTAAATTCTGTCCTGTTTATGAAAGAAAGACATACATAAACCGGTGCTCGTCTCCCACACGCGTGGGCGCGGGCTTCTCAGCACATGCTGTGGAGCCCCCCTTTCTTGCAATAAATGCGTGTCAGATGTAATAAATGCGTGTCAGATGTCACAACCCCAACCCAACCCCCAAAGCGAAAAGAAAGAAACAGAAACAAAAAAAAAAACAAGAAACGGACACACACGGTCTCGACCCTGGGGGAGAGAGGGGGGGGGGGGAGGGGAAGTAATTCAATTCATCCGTTCATTCCATCACAATCATTCATTCATTCATTCCATTTCGCCAAAACAATCAGTCGCCTCTGCACGAACACCAGAGTCCCATACACGTACATACCATATGTCTCACCGACACGGACCACGGACACGGACACAACTATGCCATATGCGGGCGCGCGTGTCCCACACCCACCGCAGGAAGCGAGTACTGTGCCAGCCAACAGCCCGGGCTGGCCCTTGGAACAAAAACATAAAAGGATCGACTTCTCGTGCTGTGCTGCGCGGGTCGTTTGTTTGTTTGATCATCCATCACGAAGGAGGCGAAAGGTGGGAACTGTGGGACTGGCGCTCCGATACGGACGCGGATAAGAGAGCGGAGGGTCGGGCTTTGTTCGAGGCGCGGGGCGGGAGATTCGTATAGCACTAAGAGGTAATAGGATAATAGTGATTTGTGATTGTGATTGTAATAGTGATAGTGATAGATAGTAGGAATAGGAGGCTACGTGGTTGAGCGCTGGGTGTGGAAATGCCGGCGCCGGCGTGTTCGGGTAAGGAACGAATGGGGTACATGCATATATGGGTTTCTTCTCATCTCGGTTATGTTATGGTTTATGTTATTTATGTTATGTTATGTTAGACCTAGATCGTGACGAACCCTGCCACCAAGCCCTCCCAAGGTTCCGAGGGTGCGGGAGAATCCAGAGGATATGTATACGTCTGTTTGACAATCGTGAGTCAATGTCGCTGTCGTTGTTGTTGTTATTCTTAGAAAGTCGAACGAAAAAAAAAATTACAATCTATAAATAAATAAGAGGTTCGTTACTCATTTTCGTGACAACTGCATTTGACAAATGACATATGTCTTTGTCTGTCTTTTATTTTCACTTTATTTTTGGGGTCCGGAGATCCATGTCACCGGTAAGAAAGGAATTGTCCCTATGCTACATATGTTTTGACGGAATTGTGGAGTCCCCATTGATGATTGTTGATTCCATTTAATTACTGCCATTGATTGTTGATGGGAGGGGGGTGACACACCGGTGACTTGTTACGGGGCTGTTCCGGGTTCCATTTCTCCTGACAAAACAACAATAACAAAATGACAAATTGACTAACAATGCTCTGTGATCGAAGAAAAGTGAGATTCATATCAAACAATCGAAGAAGAAGGAGAAGGAGAAGAAGAAGGAAGAAGAAAAATACATACATATATGCATATATGCATTATGCCATCCCCCCGAGTCGGAGTCACACGGGGGCGGGAGGCGGGAGGCGGCTCAAGCCCCGCGAATGCGTATGCCGTCTGGAAGTACGCAAGAGAAAAAGCAAAAGAAAAAGAATGTCACCCCTCCCGCCCTACATGCACGATTTATCTTTTGACGGAAACTGTGGAGCACCCATCTATTCATTATTCATCTATTGCATGATAACTGGTATGCTATCGCTGTTCTGTTTCCATTTCGCCTGACAACGGACAGTATGCTGGGTTCTATCTCTGGGTTCTGGGCGAATTGAATCCGCACATGATCGAAGACGTCGAAAGGAGGAAAGTAAAATAAAATAAAAATAAAACACATATACATATACATACAATCCCCAACCCGAGTCGGACGCGGACGGGCGGGTGGCTCAAACACTCGTACGCCCGCCAACCCTAAAACCCTAACACTAAGCCGACTCCACCCCCAACAGACACTCGCACGAGGGGGGGGGAGTGGAGTGGAATGAATGAAGGAATGAATGAATGCGGGGGAGAAGTATCTATGAGTTTCTCTACCCAATATTTTATCGTAGCGTCAGTTCTAGTGGTGTACTTGACTTTGAGTTTTTTTTCTGGGGGGGAGGGGGGAGGGTGTTCTATGTTTTTGTCTTGATCGTCGCGGACGGCGGGGTGTCCTGACCTCCCGTGGTGTGGAGTGGAGTGGAGCGCAGTAGATTGATTACATGTCCAAAGTCCCGAATACATTTATATATATCCCCCCGCCGAACAAGCACGGCGGAGGCAAATAAACCCCCGCGGTCGATCGATGAACCCTGACGGCGGCGGAGGATGAATGGGCGGGAGCATATCAAGATATGTGCATACATACATACGAGCATGGGTGCGTGTATACGGGTACGAGTACAATACATACATACGATACAATACGGTACGATACGACGAGAGGGGGGGTAATACACAATGACAACAACGACGCGTCCTAACACACCCATACCAAATCGCCCTCAAGCCTTACCCGTCCACGCTCCCGGAGCGATCCCAGCACACGGACAACCTCGGCGGTATCAAAATCCTCGTACTTGTCGACGGGCACCGCAGCGTTGAGGTACGCCACGAGGGCGCTGACGCTCATCTCGTCGCTCGCCTCGTACGTCGTCCCGCGGAGGTGCACGATGGACGCATAGACAAAGTTGCGCCGCCCCGCCTGCGAGTCGAGGTCGAGGTGCACGGGGCCGCCTGTGCCCGCCGCGGACGAGGAGGAGGAGGGCACGGCGGGGGGCGCGGGGGGGTGCGCGGGCGGCGGGGAGAAGGCAAAGGGGCGCCGGTGCGCATGGGCGTGCGGGTGCGCGTGTGTGTGGTACGGGTGGTACTCGCGCTCGCGGTGGTGCATCACGCGATGCGACGAGGACGGGCGTGGCTCGCGCTCGCGCTCGCGCTGGGACGCAGGCGACGGCGGCGCCATCTCTGGATCGCGCTCGCCGTCCGCGTCGGCGTCGGCGTCGTCGCCCTCTGCGTCCATGTCGACGTCGCGGTCGCCCGCTGCAGGTGGGCCAGGGCTGCGCGGGACGTCGGGGTTCCAGGCGCGGATGACGCGGGCCGACGAGGACGTGCTGCTGCTGCCTGTGCCGGGGCGGTAGGCGTGGTGCGGGTGCGGGTGCGGGTGCGGGTACGGGGCGTGGCGGTGCTCGTAGGCGCGCCTGTAGGACGCGGCGTGGAAGCGGGCGCGGTCACGGTCACGCTCGCGCTCGCGGTGGCGGCGGTAGATGTCCTCGGGGGACTCGCGGCGGGCGTCGTCCTCGCTCTCGAGCTCGGCCGAGATGGAGCGGGCTGGACGGGGCGGGGCAGAGTGCACGTGCGCGAGCTTGCGGGCCTTGGCCTCGGCGACCTCTGCTGCCTTGGCGGCGCGGCGTTGGCTGGGAAAGAGTCAGCGGGGGTCGATGGACAACATCACGTGCTTACTGTCGAGCGAGGCACTTGCCGCGGTGCTGGAGCCAGGGATAGGCGCAGTAGCTGCTGTCCTGGCGGAGCTGGACCCACTTTTGGCAGAGACTGCAAAAGACGCGGTTGGGCTCGACCTCGGCAATGAGCGAGTCTGCGCGGAGAGTGGCGGCACGCTGCTCGGCATTGCGGCGGCGCGACTCGTGGGCGGGCGTGTAGTTGGCGGGGTTCAAATCGTGGAACGACGGCGAGGGCGCGGGGTCGCCTGCCGGGGACGGGGGCCGGGTGGCCGACTCCTGCTTGGGCGGGGTCGGGGGCGGGGGCGGCCGGGACTGCTGGCAGGCGGCGCGGTGCTGGAGCCAGGTCTGGACGGCAAAGAGATGGTTGTCCGGGTTGAGCGGGAGCCACGAGTCGCAGATATTACAAAGCACGCGCTCGGCATCGAACTTGCGCACATCGGGGTCCTTGGCAAACAGCGCATTGCGTTCGTCGAGTGCGTACACGTTCTTGCTGTTTCTGGCAACCAGTCAGCAGACACAGCGACACAGCCACCGCACGCACATTTTCTTGGCGAGACACGACTTGCGATGGGCGTCCCAGGGGATCGAGCAGTACGTCGAGTTCGGTCGCAGCCGGATCCACTTGTCGCACGACTTGCACAGCACCCGGTACGCCTCGAACCGCTCCACGTACGGGTCGCTCCCGAGGTACGCCTTGCGCTCCTCCTCGGTCCGCTTCGCCCGCCGCCGCTTCGTGGGCGGGTGCACCGTCGTCTCCTTCTCCCCCGCCGCCACCCCGCCCTCGCTGTCCTCGGAGTCAGCACGTAGCATCATCATTCAACGCTGCACCCACCACGTCTCCTTGTGCTCCTGCCACTCCTTGAGCGAGAACCCGCCCGTCGCCTCGTCGCGGAACGACACCGACAGCCCGCACGTGTCGCACGACACCCGCCCCGTCTCGTACTCGCTCGACGACCGCGACGGCGTCCGCGACCCCTCCCCGTCCCCCTCTGCCGCCCCCGACGCCGGTGGCGGCGGTGGCGGCGTCGCTGCTGCTGGCGTCCTCGGTGTCCCCGGCGTAGTCGCCGCCGGCGTCGGCGTCGGTGTACCCTTGCGCTCGCATGCTGCTACTGCATCTGCATCAGAGCTCATCTCGGGGATCGATAGTTCATTTCCTTTCGGCCCAAGAGGGGGGTTGTATATGTAGGGCTAAGCCCCCGTAATTCGGATCCAAAAAAGCTACCCCCCCCTCTTGCGTTTAAAAAAAAAAATATCAAACAACCAAAACAACGAAAAATTAAAAGAAAAATAAAATACAAAACACAAAAACACAATTTTCGGAGCGCTGAGGTGTGACATCTAGTTTCAAGCTCCGCCTCGAGGGGGGGTGTCGATTACCCCCTCTGGTCTGATCCGCGCGCGTGTGTTGCGTGCCTTCCTTCGATCTCCAACTCCGCGACGTCCCTCCTGCAAAACACGTAAAACAGCACATGCTTCTCCCGTCCCTCTTTGTTTTCCAACAGCGCTTCTTTCCTGCTTCCTGCTTTTCCCTTGTCATTTTCCCCCCAGCTTCCCTGACATGTTCATTTTACCCTTTAAATCCAGCCCCGACTCGGTCGATCGGGTCTTATCCCCTCGGCCCTGCCCGGTGGAATTAATTGACCCGGCTCGATTCGACTCGGCGCGACTCGGTTCGGAACACATGCCGCCGGCGTGGCGCGACCCTCGCCCCAGTGAAACCCTCGACTCACAAACACCGCACACCGGCGGTAGACGGCCCCCCCCTTCGTTTAGTATCAAGGTTTTAGCATACCCACACCACACTCGACCTCGACCCATTTCACCATGGTCATGCATTCTTCATTTGACGACATCGCTTACTCTCACCATGTGAAGTATGTATGTAACTCTTTGAAATTCTCTCAGAATTTTCATTCGTCGTATACAGCCGCGTTGGACGATGTTTCTTTTCGTACATGCGTGAGAGTAATGCAGCCAGAACCCCCGCAGAGGTCGCCGGTTTTTCGTTCGTCTCTTCCTTCCACCAGTGAAGCTTTGCTCGCACAAACACCGCTCCGGCGGGTCAGCACGCCCTCCCTTCACTCACTAACGAACATACCAAGGTTTTTTAGCGTAACGGTCCATTTCTGTACCTGGGTATCTTCGTGATTTACCCACTCGACTCGACTCGCACGATTGATTCCATTCTGCATTTTGCATTCTCGTCAGTGAGGAATACATTTCGTCAACGAGAGCGTAACGGTCCATTCTGTACCTGGGTATCTTCGTGATTTTACCCACTCGACTCGACTCGCGCGATTGATTTCATTCTGCATTCTGCATTCTCGTCAGTGAGTAACACATTTCGTCAACGAGATTTATTTCTTTGTTCGTAATTGCCCTGGCACAATCTGGGCGGGGGGGTTCCATTCTGTTCTGTTCTGTTCCTGCTCTAGACCCCTCGTTTCGACATGATTTCATTCTGGGCGCGGGGAGTGTGTTCCATTCCATGCCCGTGTAACCCACTCTGGTGGGGACTTTGGACCAGCCGAGGTGCTGCCAGCGCCCGGGATTGGAGCGGCTCGTTGTGCGTGTGCGCGGGTGTTAGCCATCGTCGCCACAACCCCCACGACGCCCGAGTACCTCGATCGATAGGTACCTTGTTCAGTAAATCGATTTTCACAATATCAAAATTCGTTGGTTCAGTCGTTTTCTCGTAGAGGAGGATCTCGAGGCCAACCCAGGCCGTTGTGCTCGAGCGAGAACCCGAGGATACTCGAACAGATGTCGTCATCGTCCTTGGTTTCGATGCATGTCACATTAAGCTAGCTATTACATTACATTACGCGGGTATGTTGGGCCTTCACGAATAGGTGACAAGGCCAGTGAGGTCGTTTATCAAAAAGCTAAAGCATAAAGCATAAAACACAAACATAAGCGGAAATCGTGCCATCACAGTCCGCCCACCCGCCTGCCCCCGTTCGTCGCTATACATTTAAACTGCACAAAGCGGTGAGAAAACGCCACATGGCGATCTGTGAAATGAAATGAATGAATTGGAATGAATGAATGAATGAAGCAATTAGCAAGGGGGGGATATCGCATTGAGCCAGTGCCGGTTCACTCGGAAGACGTTGCAAGTCCACCCGCATGTGCTGCAACTGACAACATACGTATCGGGGGTCGCTGGAACTCGTTAGCTATCGCGATCGGATCCCGGAGCGGACCGTGCCCCTCGGGCATCCGTATGCTGATACTACCCCCATGAGAATGGAGGTAGGGAAGGGGGGAAGGAAGAGAAAGAAAGAAAGAAGAAGAAGAAATTTCTTTTTTCTCTTGGTTATCAGGATCAGGTTGGTTACAGGCACGGGTTTTCATCGACTCTTTTCCAATTTTTTTTTTATAAATCATTTCTAGAAATGAATATAAAGAGATACATACTGAGACAAAAAGGCAAAGGCAAAGACAAAGACAGAGGTAAAGACAAAGGCAAAAAGGACCACAGGTTCGCGGGTATATGTCCGTCTGAAATGCAATCGGAATAGGGAACAGGAATAGGAAATGATTAATGACAGTTGCAAGTGTGTGTACATCATCTCCGCTTGGACCTTTCCTCTCGAGTCTATTTACAGACAGACCAGACCCAGTCATGTCACCGGATCTTGTGATGCTTGTGCTTGGATGTTGGAACACCCGCTCCCCATCCCCATCCCGAGATTGAAACACGGAACCCGGAAAGAGTGACATGGATTGGAATAAAGAAATAAAAAAAGAAGGCGACGGACAAAAGACGAAAAAGCCTCAAGCTCGAGTGGATGATGACGAACTTGAAGCGAAGATTAAATTAATTCTCCATCCCGCGGCCCAAACCCAATCATCTACCTTCCATTCCGTACAATAACCGCACCACGGACGTAATTTTTATTTCATAAACAGCAACGGTGCGACATCAGTTGCCACTACGGTCCGCGGAGATTACGAGAAGGAGTGGGGAGGGTGGCAGAGCGGCGCGTCCGCTCTGCTTCTAAAAACTTTCGAGTTTCCTTCTTCGTGCGTGGTTCTTCCTTCCTTCCTTCGTTGCTTTCCTTCTTTTTGGTATTCCGTACATTTCCACGGGTTTCCTTCCAGTTTCCGCGTTTCTGACTTGGCTTGTTTTATGTCACTGGGAAATAGGTGGGGGTTTGTTTACGTCCCCACGACAAGCGGTGGATATTTATTGATTTTTTTATTTTTTTGCTTTGAGTTTTTAGCTTTTTCGTAGCTAGCGCTGGCTTTGAGCTTGAATGCTGTAAAAAAAAGGCTTGAGGATGTTGTATGTTTGTCACAACCGCGTTCCAGATGTTTCTTGGTCCAGATTAACTGCGGGTGGCGTGTGACCCCTGGAACGCAGATAACAAAAACAAGTTTGTTTCCGATCTGGCGACGAGTTCGATTATAAATCCGATGATCCAGACATGACAACCACGCTGTGTTGACAAACGCGTACCGGTTATTTCATCCACCTCGGGTCATACTCACAGCTCATCTTGAGATCGAGAATTAAGGTTAGTTTTCCGGCAGTTGCTCGAACCGGAAAGAAAAAGATAGACCACCTGACTCTAGTCATGGGGCACTTTTTGCGCAGATCTCAGCTCATTGAGCTGTCAATCGCGTCTTGCAGGTCCGCTCATCCTGTCATACGGAAATCAGAGGGGGTACGTGGAACATAACAAGTTAGACTGAGCCCATTCAATCGCATTTGTCAACAACAATTGTTGTCATCTGCTCCTATCCCCAAAATAAGATTCTACGACATGCCGAAATTGTATCGACATACACCTTGGTTCTTCCAAGCGTCACAGTCTCAGGAGACCTGTTTCGGAGAGGAGTCAATGTTTCTCCGTACGATGTGGTGGGAGCGAATCGAAGCAGCTTAGAATAGCGATATCTCCGGTGTTTTTCTTTTCCTCTTATTTTCCTTGACGTCGCGATTTTCTCCCGGATCCACAGGGTCGCGCATAGAATGAAAATTTTGCTGACATAGTTCAGGCGTTGGATCGTCGAGTTCAATAGAGTGACCGCTCATAATGTTCATACTCGGACCGGTCGGTCAGAATACTATTTTTGGTTGGTTACCCTGTCTGTGGCTTGAACTATCCTTTCGCAATTGTGACACATCTGTCAGCAGTCCAATTCCAGAGGCTAGCACAAAACGTTTTCTCAATTTATTCAACCTTCCCTGAAATAAATAGCGGTGATATCAAATCCTCGGTGTCTCGGCAATGGGCGGGGAATGTAATATTATATACGACATCAAACACGTACCATGTCGGAGATTACGTCTCTGAAAACAGACTTTTGTTGTGTATGTCAGCAGTCGGCCATCGGCGTTCTCATCATTGCAACGATGAAAGATGTTCATGATGGTTAGTAGGACATTCGTCTTCTCGAGCTGCGGTAGTGCGCTGAGTTCAAGCCGAATAACAAACTTCTCTTGTTACAATCGTGCAGGGCTCTAAAAGTTGATGATCTTTCAGGAGGTTTTAATTGTTTGAGAAGAACATCAGAATTTAGATCTTGAAGACCTTGATGCGGGTAGTCCTAGCAACCCAATGCGTGGAACAACCGTTAATGGCCGCTCTCGGGCTTTGTCTGATAGTGTCTGCGCCACTGTCACTTTGACTCACCGATGTCCCAAGTACTCGAATTTAGAACGAGAGATGATACAATTTCATGAAAGCTTCAGACAATAGCAGCTACTTACCTCTAGCCAGTTGTGGAATAAACAACACAGCTATTTCGCGCGAGCGAATTGTGGCAATGTTTGTTTCGAGTGGCCCGAAAGATGTCCACCGTTCTTCAAGCATCTTGCGGTCCTCGAATCAATAAAAAAATCAAACCATAAGTCCTCGTAATGGCGTTGATCGAGCTGAGTGTTAAGACGGATGTGAGGGTACGTTGATTGATCTATATCAATGTACCTCCGTATACATGAAATAAGCATCGACAGATGTCGAAAATATCTGCCTAACCCCGACAATGTCTGAATAGAGCTGCTGTCACGGATGTCCGAGATAGCGCAGATCACAGTAGATCGTATGACACGATTTTTTGTTTGCATCTCTCAACAAGTCAAGGATATGCATCTCCGACTTTGTCTAAATACGGATATGGAAATCCGCGCAGGGAGAATCAAGTAATTTATATATTGAAATGGTATAACCAAAGTAGAGTTCGTTTCGATCAAAGGCGATGCGACATTGATGGTTCACTGTCGCGGAGGAATAGGAATAGAAAGCATTGTATTCGTGCCAGGATATTTGGTAAGTACTGCTAACTCTAACGGGCGATCGTTCTGTTTTCGAACGTTTGTTGATGCTATTGTATGAAATGAATTACCGATTCTGAGCGAATCAGAAACTTTCTCTGCTCCTGCTCAAGCATCGCATCACAGAGCAGGTCCTCCACAGAGATCTACATATGCAGGTAACTACTTGAATTAGCGAACCGTATCTGAAGTATCTGTAACATCCGCATGGAGGATAAAGCTTGAAGACTAACAGGCAAACCCCTTGAGATCGCGGCATATTCATTACAGTTTGATGAAAACACATGAACCGGTGGTTACCGTCCATGACTGTTTGCATGGAGGGCCCAATCGGTCTGTTAGGTCTCGTACCGCCGCTGTTCTATTCAATAACTCGGGAAGTTGATACTCAAATAAGAACATGGAATCATAATGTGGGTCGAGAAAACACCATGCGTGGGTTCATAAACCCAAAAAGCATGTCCGTTTTGAAAGGAAGTAAGCAGCTTTCCATCGGAGAAAATGGCTTGCAAAAGAACACAGAGATTCCATGTGTCTTTCCTGTAACTGGCAATTCCTGATTAAGGAGAGGACAGCAAAACGTTCGTAGCTATTGTACTTTCGTTTGACGGTTAATTATGTGGTCTGAGGGTGAATCAACCGTCTGGAACTTGTTATATTGCCCTGCATTCACAAGTTCCGATTGTTCTTCGCATAAGTCTTGTGAACTCGGGTTTTCTCTTCACAAGACTGGATTTGATGGGCCTGCAAGCCGATAACAGCAGCGCGCAGAGCACGCCACATGATCATAATACAGGTGGCAAGTGTATGAGCTTAGCTATTCCCGGTAGGCGAATAGAAGATAGGAGTAACAGATTGAACAGGGTGAAAAGACTCTCCGTAATAGGACCCCAGTGGATAGCGATTTGATGAGGGAAATAGGTTGTTCCTATTGAGTCCACTGATGTCCACTTCAAACAATCAAACTGGTTTGTGGCCCTATTGGTTAAGTGGCCGAAGAAAGGAAGTTGAGACTAGAGGACGTGTCCACTACATGTCTATGTTGGTAGCATGATACATCTGACACGAAGCCCCTGGAATAAGAGTAAAGCGTGATAACTCGTATGGAAAAATAGTTAAAATGGAAATCAGTTAACCGTTTAATACATGACAATGGTTTCGAGTGGCACGGACGCTTCAAGGTGGGTCGCACGAAGCATAACAAAATATTAATCACTGACACCGGATAGTCGGTTCATATGAAAAGTTTGAAGGAAATTGTTAGAGCATAATCTCGGCGAGACGTATATGTAAAATGACTAGCCCTTCCGCCCCGCCTGAAGAGGCGGAGTGAAAAGTACAGAAATACGTAGAAGAATCGAAAATTGTACCCAATCAGTTGATAATCAACTGACAGCCAAGCCCAACTATAATGCGTCAGAAACGTCAGCGAAAACATCCATAGTGTCTCACATGGTTTAACAGCGGAGGGACGTTGAAGCTTAAGGTAAGCCAAGATGTTCATCGTATGCGTATGAAGGCGTAAGTTTCCGAGAAGCAACTTCAAGAAGGTGAATGATACATTACAATAAAATGGATGGGCTGTAAATCGACAGGCATCATATTCAGGATTATATCGGGATATCATTGGCGAAGAAACAGAAAATGAAGGCGTGACAAGAATACTGTGAACGTCTGGTGATTCACACGACTGAATGAAACAGAGTATGTCATGACCTCATTGAGGAATGAGGATCTTCGGCTGTACCTGAGACCTGGGCCTGATGACTCGTTCGCGGGTAGTTCTGGGATGACACAGGATCAAACTCTTTGATGTCCACATGTTACAGAAGAAATAAATGAAAGGCACTTGCTGTCTTTAAATTTTAACGTGTCAGACAAAATAGAGAATCATGCACCTCATCGAGTTATAAATAAGGAAAACTGGTCTCAAAGTAGATAAATGAGTACGGTATGGATCAGGGAGATGAATCAGATCGGCATTAACGGTTTAAGTCCTCGGTTTCATTCCATTTGCACAGTCAATTACGCGTAAAAGAAGGATGCACCCCTCACCATATATGACAATATCAGGGTCTTCAAAGTCCAGATGCAGCACATGGACCACAAGTTCTCAGTCGCCCATCCACGAGGAATTCAAACATGTACACAGGGACAAAACAGGAACATGAAAGTAACAGCAGTGGATAGTCGAGTTTTGAACCACTATGCGTTCATCGTTCAATAGAGATATCCAGGAGACAAAAATACAGGTGGGTCTGGGATAAGGCGAACGGCGAAAAAAAGACCGGTGAAGAACGTCAGGTGACAACTCCACCCTCTCAGCTTCGCCCTGCGCCACAACAAAGTCAATTGAACGGTTTATGGGACGAGCCAAGAGTACACATCCAGGATATCTGTACATCTATCACTTCCGATGCATCTTATGATGAGCGCAAATCCAACGTCGTGTTTTGACGGCTCCGAGCCAGCCCTATTGAGGCTAAGCCAGGCTGATCTTTGCTGGCGGCTCAGGCAGGGCTCACGGCCAGGCTTACTGTTAGAGGTAGACTTGCTTAACCGACAGTCGACCCTACGTCATCTCGAATATTACGCGAGATTTTCTTTTTTTCGGTGAATCTCTTTCTTATTTCTCCCCTGAGGTGGCACAACTGGCCACGATTGGTATTTGCTGTTTGGTATCTTTTTTCTTTTTCGTTACTTATCCAAGTGGGAACCATGTGAGCAATAGGTATGTTCGTGGCATACAAGGCAAGACTGGTAGCCAAAGGTTTTTCACAGACTCTTGGAGTCGATGATTTGGAACATATGCTTCTGTTTCGAAGTATGAATCTCTATGCATTAACCTTGCAGCTGATATAGTCAAAGACTACAAGATGTGGCAGATTGACTACACAAGTACCTACTCCAATGCACCAACCTAAGTCCCAATCCTCATGGAGCAGCTAGATGGGTACAACTTCAGCCTGACATCTACAGGATGGATGTCTATGAGGACAAATAGGTCTAAAAGAGCATTGGTGATAAATGGATAGAGTGTGTGACAACAAGAGAAGCCTGGTGTCTCTACTGGATAAAGCATTGTATGAGACAATGGATAGTGCAAATAACTGGTGGCATACCTTAGATGAGGATATGAAGAAACTTGGTTTCAAGTGCTCCAAAGTGGACCAATTTGTAAGATCAATGCACAGAGATAGTGAAATAATGATAATAAGCATCTACACCAATGACATGTCAGGCATGTTCCTATTCAAGGAAGAATTCCAGGGAGCACAATGGAAACTGGGAACAAATTTTGAGATCAAGGACCTCAGCAAAATGAAATTTGTACTGTGCATTACTTACAACTGGACTTAAAAAATAATCTCACTGGATCATTAAGAATACATTAAGAGAACTCTTGAGAAGTATGGCATGGCAAATGGCACTCCAGAATATACTCTGCTCCTACCAGGTATTATATCAAGTCAATCACAAGCACTATCAACTGCAAAACAAAAGATCATGCTCACATGGTTAACAAACACTACAGTGAGGTACTTGGATTGCTAATGTACATGCAAGTGGGGACATGCCCTGACATTGCATATGCAATTACATCACTTAGTTCAAGACAAACCTAGAAAAACTATACTGGCTAGCATTATAACACATTATGCAATATTCAAAGGCAACCATTCATTACAGAATACAATGGAGTGGATTCACCAATGAGGACTTCATACCATAAGATTACTATGACTCTACTTTTGCAGCAGACATTGACAATCAATGATCAATGTCTTCATCCAGGCAAGCAGGCTGATATGTTGGAGTATGAAGTTCTACAACATCATGTCAACATTGACTATGGAGGCTGAATATATAGCTCTAGAACTTTCACTTTTTGTGTAATACTCAGAGAAAATAGTGGGATTTTCCTGATAGCCCATCTTGAGCATTGCCTTGCCAGTAGATACAGAGAACAAAGAAGGTGCTAAGAGTACAAAGACCATAACACCTAAGTAACATGCTTATAAAGTGCTTAAAGAGGCAGTAAGTGATTTTTGTCCTTAGCAACTAGGCTGACTTTTTTAGTGTGATAATTGCTAAGCCAACAATCACTCAAGAGGCTAATAGCTTTTTACTAGCATCTTCTTTTACTACTTACTACTCAGGTAATGCTCTTAAAAGAAAAGAGCTTGCATCTACTACAGCCTTAAATTATAGAATACAGTAAGATGCCAATCATTTTGTAGATCTTTCAGTTGGTAAGAGTTAGGAGAGTCCAAAGGTTTGTAGAGGAGCATAAAGAAGTTGCCTGGGCAAATAGTAAGACAGCTATTAAAGAAGCTAGCTTGCTTCTACTAACTCAACAAAAAGAGACAGCTATAAGCAACAACAAGTCCTTTGATAACCCTAGCACCCAATGGTAAAGAGACAAAGAAGGGAGGCAAGGAGAATAGCAAGGAAAAAGTGGTAGAAGCAGATGAAAAGTAGCAGCAAGAGGCTTCCTTTAAAGCCAACAAACAGTAAAGCAGCTTTACATAAAGTCAGCAAGAGAGGAAAATCAGTGGAGCTCTCTGACAAAGAAATAATAAGATGAGTTGTCTCATTTGCTGGCCAAGATCTTTTTTCTGGACTTGAAGAAGGAAGAAAAACCCCAAGGTAGACCTAGTGTCAGGGGACTCCTCATTTCCTTCCTTTTTCACTCTTTATTCCTTCATTCTCCTTTCATTCATTTCCTTATTTCTTCTGTCATTCTTTTACTTTACTGCTTCTACCTCTTCAATGCTATCTGTTGGTACTACTTTCAGCCTCTGAGGTGCTCTGGGTCTTCAGCTATCATCCAGACAAGTATGGCCCCTCAGCACCGCATACAGGCTGCTTATATAATCCGGAGTTTGCCTTTCTGACTTCCAAAACTCC
>JAGGAU010008383.1:16819-31621 GCA_017657275.1 Termitomyces sp. T108 | reverse complement strand
AATTCCTTCATCTAGCAGTCAATGCGTGTGTGGGCAGTTGTTGTAACCCACAGAGTGTTCATCAGGACATTGACAACCGCCCATTCCACATCTCCATCTCGAAGCGTCTAGCTTGGGTCTTGATGCTTCCACAACTGCTATCCTCAATTGTTCAATTCCCCTAGCTAGTTCTTCAATCTTCCCTTCTGTCCCTTTGCTCGAAGGCACCTCCTTTACCAACGGCTCAGGCGCAAACGCTACCATCTTCTTTGTCTTCCTCCACTCATTGCGTCCCATTCCCTTCTTGCCCTTTCTGGATACTTCGTCATCCTCTTCCGATTTGCTTACCTCCCCTTCACTTTCCAAACTTACATCCAACAATTCCACATTGATATCTGTCTTGTCAAACTCTGATCGTAACCATCTTAATTGATCTTCTATCCTCAGCGCATTTGTCGTTTTCTGGTCCACCGCCGGCATCTTCTTTCTCACTCTCTTTCTCAACTCCTTGGGTATCCCTCGATAGAAGCATAAATTGAGTTCGTTGTCGAGAATCTGTCTCGGCTCACGCATCAATGGGTTTGATAACCTTTTAAAGGTACGATAATATTCATCCACATCCTGTTTCGAACTTATACTCCCGTTTGACCCATGCTTCTTTGTCCATGCCCTCAACTTGTCCGCACTCGTCTTTGGAGGCAGGTCGTTCGATCCGTATAAGTCAATTAACATAGTTCGTATTGCCACCCAGTCGTTCCCTTGCAATTCCGGCGCGTTCTCAATAACATGTCGCACCTTCTTTGAGCAGTATCGCGGCACGTGAGAGGAAAGGTGCCCATGCGAAACCCTGGCCCTATCCGCATGCTGTTCTAACGGATCCAAAAAGTCCTGCACCCTGTTGCCATCGAAATACGGCGCGTGCTTGTCGTAGGGAATCGGCATTGATACCACCATATCAAGGCTTGAGGACTGGCTTGATGACATCAACATTTTATCACCCCTTCCCTCTCCCAGTGTTTCTGAATCTCCTTCTATCATCCTTCGGCCACTAACACCTCGGCTGGTCGCACCAAGCTAAAACTACACTCGGGTTGAACGGTTAGCAAACGCTTCGAAATACCACTACCCCTGTCTCGGTCACCAATCTGTAGAAGAAGACTACTTCTCCTGGGAGATGAGAGTTTAGTGGATGCGCGTTCGCGAGCAAGAATACGCTTGGGCGGAAAACAAGACCAGGAGTATGGTAAGAGGAAAGCTAGAGGTAAGCTGCCGATAGCGCACAGGAGAGTAAAGCTAGTAGGCTCTTTTATCAGATCCAAGAGTTCTGGCGGCGGGCAGTCAACCAAAGACCAAGAGACCAGAAGCACAGCATGAGGAGATATTTCTTGCCATTGTTATATACTAAGCATGGTCCATACATTTGTCCATGATGAGCTTTTTCTGGTCTGATATGTAATAGATGGATCCTCTTTGCGTGCGGTTTCTTTAACTACACTATTACCAAAAAAAAAATGTCATGTCTTCCATTCAAATTCATAACATCCTGCTGTTCCTGCAATTTCGTTTTCAGACTGAGGATGATCTGCTATCTATCCAAAACAAGAAGCTCACCGTTCCTCACATACCACAAAATGAAGGGTCAACTTGGGCCGATGTGGCATCGATGCGTCCTAGGAACATCGCTTGATTGTCCGTCAATGTGTTCATTGCTTCCAATGCAATATTGAACCCCGTAGCAGCACTATCTATCGCCAGCACACTGATCGTGTTCGAGACACCGCTGGAAGTGACGAATGTGAGGTTCCAGCACGACCCACAATTGACTGAGTTGAAGCCCTCGACAGCGGCGGCCCCGCCGATATTCGGGAAGTCGGGTAAGGAACCGAAGGTCGTAAAGCCCTTTGTTTCAAGACCATTCGCGCCGTCTGAACAAGATACGACGTTCAGGGACTGGGCAGGGTCATCGTAGACTTGGTCGAAAGAGACGCTGTCGGCGAGAGCTAGAGCGGGAAGGAGGATAAGGGATGCCAGGATGGATGTGAACTTCATGATGAGGCCAGGGGAGTTAGTACTTTAGTCGGGAGCGTCAGCGCAGCGGTGTTTGAGACTGAAGTGTGTTGGCTGAAGATTGGATCCTTGCCCAAGGTCCCTTTATAATCCGGAAAACTAGCTCTTCCGAAGCACGGATCCAGAAGTTCTCATATTGAGAGTAGTGAATCGATACCAAAGAACAATGGATCACAGTGAGAACATGTCAACGCAAACCCGTCAGTATTCTAGCTTGTGGAAGTAGCCAGGAGATCACAAGACATCAGGAAAGGAGTCGAATATCAGAGAAGCGGCCGAATATCAGGGAAAGAGTAGAGAGAACGAAAGACATAAATGCCAAATATGGCATTCATCAGAGTCTTCGTGGATAGCCGAGGTCAGGGACAACGTCACAGGGGCAACTTATGTACATAGGTCAAGGCCCGAAGAAAGAAGTTCGAATTTGATGAAGTTCGTACAGTCCGTCCGCAATCTCCTAAGAACATCTAGGCCACGGTAGATGAGCTGACAAGGAAGAACGTGTAGTGCGGATGTAGCAAGACTTATGACCTCTCATATACAGTGATCCATACTTGAGATCTAAGAATCTTATGAAGATGAAGGCTCAACGCGCCATCTGGAATGGGAAGATACCATACTGATAGCCATAAGTCGGTGAAATGACATAAAAGGAGCCTTGCATATTGTGATTTCGAGTGCTGCCTTTGAGCCATGTAGCAAGAAAAGTAGATTTGCACAGCAGTGCATTGTCTCGACAGAGAAGAGAAGCTCAGAGAATACCTTTTTTCACCAGTGGCAGAAATCTTTCAAAGCCTGTGTATACGAGAATTTCTGTCCTCATACTAGTTGTTCAATGTCAGCTGATGCTCTCGACATAGATTTACGGAAAGTGAAGAGGTCGGCGCGATCACACCCGACTTCCGATTGTCGGTGATTTCCGGCTACGGATCATACCATTTTCCAGATCTCCGACAAAAACAAGTGACCGTCCATTCAAACGACCTCAGAGGTCAGGTTGGGACTCGGGAGCCGGAGCAGGTGAGCAGCCTTTATTGCGATAAGATACGGGGTAGCATGACTCTGTGATATGCTCTTTGTCCTTGCCATTCACATTCTTCATCCATATCACTCACCTTGACTCAGGTCGGCGCGTCTGCGATCATAATATGGCGATTATTAACAGGGAAGAAGTTGTCGTTGGCATACTTGGTGAGTCGAGTGACATTTTTCATATCTGTTGTCTGATCTCCTAGGAAGCCCTTCAGGGAGCCTTTATCGAGCATCAGGCTATGCTCAAAAAATTATCTCTAAAGCAGAAAATTGTCGTTGCGCAGGTGCGCAGTATAGAGGACTTAGATCGCTGCGATGCTCTGATTATTCCTGGTGGAGGCAAGTGCGATCAGCATGAATTGATTAAGTATTTGACCTAATCACTTTGTTCGACAGAATCCACAACCATGGCCGTTCTCGCCCGTGTTTCTGGTCTTCTAGAACCCCTTCGACGTTTCGTTCAGACCAAGCCAGTTTGGGGAACGTGTGCCGGTGCGATCATGTTATCCCAAATAGTGGAAGGCACGAAGAAGGGTGGACAAGAAATTCTCGGCGGAATTTCGATCACTATCGCTAGAAACGGCTGGGGATCGCAGGTAGAATCTTTTGAGGCTGATCTCAATGTTGTCGGTCTACGCAATTCGGAGAAACCGTTCAAGGGCGTCTTCATACGCGCTCCGGCAAGTCTGGTTCTCATGATTAATTATCACATTTCCACTTACGAAACCGATAACAGGTTGTGCTTGGGCTCACGCCCGGACCTGATGATGCTCCCATCCAAGTGATTGCTCGTCTCCACACCAGCCTGTTACCGCAATCACTTTCTTCGCTGGACGAGAATGATCCCAAGACCATTGTTGCGTTGCGCCAGGGACGACACTTCCTGACCACCTTCCACCCGGAACTTACTCAAGATCACCGCTTCCACGAGTACTTTGTCAAGGAATGTGTCTTCTCTGCTGCGATTTGAGACACGTGCAGCACCTCGCACCCTCGATATATTATCACGGCCTTGGCACATAGAGTGATATTCAGCCAATGGGAACCCCGTATTAATCACGAACGGTGAGATGATTATTACCGTTATCGTATCTTAGACCCCGCTCGTGTCCGAGTAGCTCACTGTACGCTGTTGCAATGTATTAATCGATAAGGCGATAATGTTCTGGGCTCTTATGTCCGAAGATTGCAAGTATAGAAATGGCTTCGATTTCCACGCTAAAATGTCATGTGCACACCGAAAATCCCAACATCCACCTGTCGGAAGCCAAAAGCGGTTTATCAAGTCTGTCGGTTTTCCACGACAGCGCATGGTGCTCGATCTTGTCGTTGAAAGTTCTTCTCCTCGCAAAGATAAATAACAGAGAATTCTGTGAAACGACCCCCCTTGTCCCACAATAAATCAGAGTCATGTTCTCTCAGCTCTGGTTGACACTTATCGCTACAGCAAGTGTGCTTGGAGCACAAGGGCGCCAGTTGCGCAAAGAGGACATCCAGGAACGACAAGTTGCTGCTGCTTCCCGTTGGCGTACGATCCCCGGCACCGAAGCAGCTAATGCGCACTCGTTCCCAGTAAAACGTGCCGCCATCAAGAATATCACGTTCTCAAACCCCGCGGCGTCCCGTACGTGGATTATACTTAGACCCTCCTTGCGCCAAATTTCTGAACTATCGTTTTTTTACCTAGAGTTCTACGTCGACGGGACGACCATCCCCGAGGTCGATTTTGATATCGGACCTAGTTGGTCAGGATTGCTGCCCATTAGCAGTGACCCGAACGAAACACGCAAGGTAAGTGCCATAATTAGATTCCCGACCCCCGACACTAAAGGATCCACTAAGCTATTTTTCTGGCTCTTTCCACCTGGTCCCGATGGAAGTCTTGATGATCTCATCTTTTGGTGCGTTCTAACGCGAATTGCTCCTTGTTTCTTGTTGAATCGAACTGCGCAGGACTAATGGTGGACCGGGTTGCTCGTCCCTTGAGGGTCTTCTCCAAGAGAATGGGGTATGTATCTAGTTTCCTACATATAAGAACATAGCAGGACCTGTCGTTTCCAGCCATTTCAATGGAGCTATGGCCAGGCCAAGGCTACCGTGAACGAATTCAGCTGGACTAACCTTTCTACCGTACTCTGGGTGGAACAGCCTGTTGGCACAGGCTTCTCCCAAGGACAACCGAATATTAAGGTATGCATGTTGTGTTTGATAATTCTTGTCTAACGTCATCTATCATCTATCTAATGTAGGACGAAAATGACCTTGCAGCACAATTGGTCGGATTCCTGCAGCAATTTCTTGAGGTTTTCTCGGAGCTCAAGGGTAAAAAATTCTATCTATCAGGCGAGAGTGTGAGTTTGACATGCTTCGTGTTCCGAATGTACCTCAACTGATTGTTTTCAAAAGTACGCCGGAGCCTATGTACCTTGTGAGTCGAGTCTCAAACAGCTGTTGATTCGGTGACGAACGATCTTCTTCCCAGACATCGCAAACTACATATATGAGCATCCTACTCTCCTCGACTTGGACCTTCAGGGTATCTGGATATCTGATCGTAAGTACTTGGTTTGGTGTCAATCATCGCATGACGAACATTACTCTCCGAAAAGCGTCACTATCGTGGGACGTCGTTCAAGAACAGATACCCGCAGTTGACTTCGTCCACAAATATGAGCACGTCTTTGCATTCAAGTGAGTTACATATCCACTCGAATGAGGTTAAGTTTACCCGGTCCTCTATAGCCAATCCTTCATGTCGCAGCTAGATGCCCTAGCAACAAGGTGCAACTATGCTGGCTACTTCGAGAAGCATGTCACGTACCCGCCTGAAGGACTTCTTCCTCTCCCAGGCAAATCGACTTCTGCAGATCCTGGATGCGATGCGTGGGATATCATCTTCGAAGCCGCACTAATCATCAACCCTGCGTTCAATATCTATCGCATCTTCGACACATTCCCAATTCTCTGGGACGTTCTTGGCTTCCCGTGTGTCTGCATGTCTTCTACTCGTTTCTACTCTTACATTCTTCAGAGGATCGTTTGAACAAGTTCAGGTGTCGCCTATATACTTCGATAGAGAAGATGTCAAGAAAGCAATCCATGCGCCAGTCGACGTTTCCTGGAAGGAATGCTCAGATATCAATGTTTTCCCTCATGGAGATGCCAGTATCCCATCGGCTCTCAGTGTCTTACCAAATGTCATCGAGAAAAGCAATAGGACTGTCGTTGTTCACGGCCTCGCCGATTTCATCCTCATCGCTGAAGGGTGAGTGGTTCCGCACATTGATGCTCAGTATCGTGAACGTGACAGTACCATTCAGAACGAGGATTGTCATTCAAAAGTACGTCCTTTCTTTCGACTGAATGAGAAAAAATTGTTGTGACGTATCTGATCACCTTATCTAGCATGACTTGTGAGCTTTGTAAAATATTGTATCTTAATGGTCCTGTTAACATCCTCTTAGGGAACGGAAAGCAAGGCTTCCAGACGCCCATTGCAAACGATTCTTTCATCGTTGATGGAGTCGGAGCTTTGGGAAACACTCATAATGAGCGAGGACTAACATACGTTGAGGTCCAATTGAGTGGCCATATGTACGTATGCATTTGGTGTTTATCGAATGGTTTCTCACAAAGTGTTTCAAGGGTTCCGCAATTCTCTCCAGTGGTAAGCCGCCTGCAAGCTGCCTTTGACCAGCCTCCGATATCCATGATCTAGGCTGCATTCCAAATTATGCAATATTTGATGGGCGCGAGAGCAACGCCATAGAATGAGTGTTGTTTCCACTCTCTTCAGGTAGGGTCTACATATAATCAATTCGTGGTTTGCTAGGCTAGGATAGACTGTAGGTCTGCATCTACAAAAACACATTTCTCCCATTTTAAGACAGCTCCATGGTCTGTCACTCCCTGTATGTAGAAGCGAACCTTTGTACATTTTCCCATGCCAATCACAGACCAAAACGGAAGTTCCTGAAGCATGACCTGGAACACTCTGCTCTGACCTACCAAACCAGTCGTACCTAGCCATACAGCTTCCTCAGGCTGGCTCACATGTCCGTTTAGAGAATGAGGAAGCCCATATATGTTGTAGTACATGAACCGAGGAAACCAGTCGTTGGATGGTTGAACTGGCCAAGCCGGTACGGGGTCACTGGGAGAGGTAATACTGATGGGTGTCAAGGGAGGGAAGGATGCACCAACTTCCCAGGATAGTAATCCTGAAAGATCCTTGGACTCTGGTGCAGTGAAATTCGCCCAAAGAATAATGGGATCATGTGCAGCAGTAGTCGGTGGCATGGGGTATATGTTCAGTTGTCCAATACGTATCTCAATATCCAAATCCTGAGTAGGATCTTCGGCTATGATCGAAACTATGAGTCCAACTGCACTCGTTTTCTGAGTCACTTGGTTCTGCTTCGTTGACACAGCAAGCTGTATAGATAGCTCAGACCAGCCGCCTGGAAGTTCACTGTCAGAGTCGCCGATGGGATGAACCTCAAATAAGGCAGCGTCGGCACCAGAAACTGATGATTTCACAGATAATCCTAGATCAAGATCAGCCTGACCCGATTTGATGACCTTGTAATATAAAGTAGCCCTGTATATCGCTCCAGGAGTAAAGGATAGGGTCTGGATCGGAATACAAACACTCCTGAACATTGCATCCTCCTCTTGTGAACCTGAACAGGATATGTCGAGCCTGATGGAGCTTCCACCATTCCAAGCATCTTCAAAACAAATGGCTGGAAAAACTTGAGGCAAAGGACTGATCCGTTCAGCATCATCCCAGCATACCGCGGGGAGAGGCCACAACAAGTCTCCAATAGAACATTGTTTATCAATGTCAGTCCAACCGTCTGCAGTCCGATAAACGCTCATTCCATTCACAAACCAGGCTCGACCGACACCAGGACTGAACGAGGTATGAAAAGGGAGTTCCAAAGGATCCGGAGGAGAATTGTGAGGAAAGAAGCTCGCAATGGGCTGGAACGGACCGTGAGGACATTCAGGCTCCCCTTCTCGTCTAGAAACTTCGGAAACTTCGACCTCCCCACTGATAGGTCCAACCCATAATTTGCGATCATACTCCCACCATTTCTCCCAACTGAACCCCGGCTTATCCTGTTCGCTCTCCCATGTCCAACCTTGTCCAAAGAGCGCGACGCTAAGACCGAGAGAATCTGGGGCAATATGAGTGATAGCTTTGTACGAACCAAAGCCTCCCCCGCCATGTGACCCGCGGCCCCAGACATCGACACCCATATATATATCATTCAAAGATTTCTTGTGAGGCTGAGACCCTGGGGTATTACCAGCCAAGACTGAGTCTAGCGAGAGAAGGTACTCTGCAGTCATGTTTGGGTAATTTGGCGGCCACTGGGTAGAAATGGCTCAAAAATGATTAGTGCAATAATCAATAGAGGACATACTGTGTAATTTGTAAATATGGTGGTTGAAGAAAGGAAGAAAGGGAGATTTAGACTGTTCAAGCGATCTTGCCATACTAGTTGACCATTGAAAATCACACTATCATACCTGTGGAAGATCGACAAAACACGATATATATAATGACGTAGGAATGATTTACCAGTGAGTTTCTCCGTGACTTCCAACTTTGCTTGTGATTTCAGACTGCAGAAGAGTTATCCATGCGGTGAGAGTTCTACACTGCTGGACGCCATGACGAAGCGGACATTCAAAATTCAGAAGGTAACCATCAAAGCCACGTTGAGAGGCCAGCTCTGCAAGGAGTCTTGCATAGTGTGGAGACAATGGAAGAGAGGATTGTCCAGAAGGGCCCTTAGCAGGCCCGTTGATAGATTGCGGGAGCTGCCCTACCAAAAGACGAAGACAGTCCTCTTCATCGTTTCCTTCAAATATTCTCCAAACGTATGGAATAAATACTTGACAACTTACACTGCAAAAAAAGCATACAAAGTACCAAGTATTTTCGCACCATGTCTGTGCGCTGCAGTGATCCAACCAGGAGGGGGAACTGTGACACGGTGATGCGAAAAACTAGTCAGGAAGATCAGCCTGCGAAAGAGCCAGATTGCAAATCTAACTTGCTATACAAAAGTGTCACAGCTAGACCAGAAATTGTACGTATATGACAGGGAAGAAGGGTTTTCAGTATATCCTCCCTGAGCGTAAATCAGTGACCCGACGTACGCACGACATTTTGGATTACCTTATAGTCATGGCAGACCTTTTGGAGAAGTGAGTAGATCTCCTCGCTGATTCTAAGTCTGAAATACCAAAAGCTTCCCTCGATGTCTGTTTCCCCCATCGTCTGCTCGAGCAAAGTACCTAAGGACGCCGTCAAGTTTCTGATGATTTGATCCTACAGCCCATGTATCAAGATCCTTCAATGAACAGAAATAAGGAACATCTATATTGGTAGGCGAGGAATCAGCAAACTGTGGCATCGTTGTTATTGCCAGTTCAAAGTGCAAGTGCTGAACAGTGAATATTGAATATTGGATGTTGAACGTTCGGAAGATAGGTATATATGTCACTATTTGTCACCAAACATTCCAAATCAGTGTCAGGAATTCATTTTCACATATGAAGACCTTTGGTGTTCATATTTTACTCTGTTAGTGAATCTGCATATGAGTCATGGATACTTTAGGCTTCAATGAGAGATGGAGAAAAAATCTGCTACATGAGTCCTGCCAGTTGAGAGATTCGAAGAAAGAACCGAGTAAAACTCAAGCGGTGATTTAAGAAAAAAACGCCGCGGAGGGGCAGGAAGAACATCAAAACCGAAGGAGAAGAAGAAGAAATAGTCTGCGACAGGTCAAGCTATGCAGTCAATATAACAGGTGACAAGTAAATTCAGGCAAAAAGGAAAGTCTAATAGTATAGAAACAACTTGTCGAAGCTAAGAGGTATTACAAGTCGAGAATGGTCTGTCTGGATTAAGTAGCGGAAAAATTGGTCCTCAAATCAATCAAAAATTCGTACTACTAAGAAGTCATTCACTAAAATATGTCCAAGGTATAAATTATCCGACCTAATCATCATACTATATCATGAAATAGAAGTAAGTCATTTAATCACTGAAGTGAAAGACTGCTACTATTACGTACCACGATATACATAGATCCAGGCCAAGGGCTGACAGTTCCGTTTCGCTGCACGAAGGAGTCAACTTCTGTCTCATGAAGTATTTCAGAGAAGCGATGGAGGTCTCCTGCATCGCCAGGGGCTCGGCGCACATTCTTGAGACTGAATACCACTTTGACAATTTCAACAATAGTTTTGTGCACAGATGCTTCACCGGGACAGTGACGGAAGACAGTACCATCGAGGTAATAAGATGCTGCCTGACGTATGGGTTTGACTTTGGTGGGTTCAGGGAATTCGACGGGCTATAACATACGGAAGACATCAGACATCCTCGTGGGACCAAGAAGGCCATACTCACATTAAGGGAGGCATTTCTAAAACTCGCCCAAATGCGATCTCCAGCTTTAACTTCCATGGGAGGATATCCAGGACCTTGATCAATTATAGTATCTTCAACGACTCTTCTCCAGAGACCTGAGTATTGGGGCTGGAGGCCTGTAGATCAATTCGAGAGTGAATAAGGAAGAAATATCATGCACATCAAAGAGGATCTTACGCATCGCTTCACGAACATATCCAGACAATAGGGTCTCGCTTTGAGGGCCCTTTTTTCCCACCAACTCAATAATAGCTTTTCTTTCCTCCGCACGGGTATCGGCGAGATAAAAGTCGACGACGTTGACAGCGGCATGAGCGAAATCAACGGTAGCGATTGCGATGCTGATGATGTTACCGATCAGCTCATCAACGGGGCGACCGGTCGCTGTTATTGCACTGAGGAAGGGATACCACGGCTTCTTGTTTGGTGGACGGAAGAAGGACGAAACACGGGCCATGACCCCATCAAGGAAATTCTGCTCGCAAATAAAAATGGATTGAACGACATGAGATACAAAGGGGGCACTTACAGGTGAAGCTGAAGGCGAAATTTCAGTCAAAGATCTAGCTGTCAGAGCCTCAATCATCATTTCAGCTTGAACTGCAGCCTCTCGGATACTGAAATGATTCTCTGGCTGATCGTATACGAGGAACGTCACACTGCAAAAGATTCTAAGCGACCTGCATCAGAATGGGCAAGGCGACATACGTATACTGTCCAGGAATGTTCAGTGCGTAGGTACATTTTCATTCGAAATGAGGAACTTACAAGTATCGCGAGCATGTCGAAAAACTCATTCTCAGTGAAAATACCAGAAGGATTCTGCGTAGTCTTCAAGGGTATACCGGTCTAAAAGATGAAGTATAATAGCACCTCACTGGTGATATTATGAAGAGGTTGAATCAGACTGACCACTTTGTCTGCAGCTACCTGAGCAGCTACCGCGTTAATAACGTCTTTGACGATATCGACGTAATTTCCTGAGACATTAGGATACCTGTAATTCACATCAGTCCAGTCCAGGGCAGACCACCGAAAATTGAAGGTCGAAACATACTTCCATGACTTCTCCTTGATTTTGGCCACGACGGAGGCGGCGAACGCAGTAGCGTGTTGGTCTAGGGATGCTTCATCAGGGAATATTGCGTGAATGATCGCTTTGTCAGAATCACGTCTGATAAACAATTTTGAGACAAAAACAGGGTGTGATGTCGAGATGCATACTGCCTAGCTTCGTCAAATACCAAAGGGGAACCATAACCAGGTATTTCGTATACGACTTTGAAACGAGATGAGTCGCTGAAGACGGCTTTGATTCCTGTAAAAGTGTTGATATGCTTGGCGATAGGTAGTGCTTTGGGACGCTGAAACATATATTTCTTGTCTATCTTCTGTCGAGTAAGGCTATCTTTCATTTTTTGTGGAGTGAAAAATGGATACAACGAATACACCGAGTTCTTGATACATTTCGTCAGACGTTTATACCAGAAGGTTGATGTACATACCCAAGGGAAATGACGAGGAAGATGAGGAAGGAGCAACTTTGGAACTGAAAAACGTCAAGCTTGCTTGAAAAAGGATTGAACTATTTGTCCTTACTTTGCCCGCCCAGACCACCATTATTCATGTCTCGTTGGCAATCATAGAACCCCCAGGTCGTTAGATTAGCAGCTGTGGTAGTTAATCAGCAAGTCGTGAATGCATAATGACACTATATTTGCTTACGAGTGAAATCGCTGGTATAAAAGCGATCACCTCGTACAAGGGCAATTGCATCACCAAGAATAGCCCGAGTAATCTGAAGAAAGTTCGGAGCTGTGACATTGAGATTGAGGTATGGCCTACAGTGTAGCCACAAGCAAAACGGAAGGTATCCGACAAGGGTATGGTGGACTCAGCTTGCAGCCCAGTCTACGGAATAGACGTCACGTCAAGGTCTAGAACAAGTGAATGTTTCACTCACGTAGAGTTCTAGGTTATCAACATGACCATACAGGCGGCGAGCAGCACCCTGGCGATCTGTCAGAAGGTCAAGTACCAGAAGTAGAAGAAGACTTACAGCGATTTCAGGATCAGGGTTCCATTCCTCGAAGGTCTTGAATTCTACAATGGACAAAGTTGATATGCGAAAAGATAGATGGCTTGATTAATAGCCACCTCGAAGACCCAAGAACTTTCTGAACTCGTTCATAGTGCAGACACCCCAAGCACGAGACTGCTCGATGCCCAATATTTCAACAAGGCGGAGGACAGGTGGTGTGCCACGAGCTCGGAAAGCGCCCGCAGGACTCTCTATCGCAGAGTACAAGATTTTGGCCAGGTCGTCGTCGGAGAAGGTTCCATCTGGGCCACGTTTCAATCTATGATGAGATCGACGAGAAGTCAGGATTGTTCTCCACGAAATGGCGCTACACACCCAAAAAATGTTCGTTCGGATGGCTTCGAGGTTGTCTCCAAAGCCTTAGACAGCATGCCGATGTCTTTTAAAGACAGCTAATAGAAATTGTTGTAACAGGAAATGGGTAGTTGAATACTGATGCCTACCTCGTCGAAAGGCTTGTCACCAAAAACCTTTTTGAAAACACCCTCCGTCCACTTCTCATCCTTCGCAGAGATTGTTGCATGCCACTAGAAAATCTATGAATGTAGCTTTTATTAAAACTTGAAAGTCGACTCACACGGTAGATAACATTGAACTCGACGCTAACATGGTTACCGAGGCCGCGATCGACCTTCAGGTCATTTGTTCTGATGATCTAACAAAGGCGTGGTTAGCGTGGTCGCGAAGTCAATGCGTTTGTGTCACATACATCGAACGGTTTTATGTTCCAATTCCAACCTTCAGACAATCCTAAAAAGCCTGTGACATAATCACCCATGATCGCACTCATAAAATGTCCGCAACTGCGAGGATATGGTAAGACCGAAGGAAAGAAGGTAGCATAACGCACTTGATGAGCCTCGCGGTCTGGAAAATCTCTTCATCTTGGAGGGCCAATTTCTCGGGGTCGGTAGGAGGAGGATCTGACCAACGTCTACACTCATTTATTTTGAGAATCTTCTTAGCAATATACTATCAGACAAGGATGAGAACAACGAAACGACTAGAAGCAGCAAGGAGACTTGCGTTATGATTGCGGCTGAATAGGATAAGAATCACGTTGGTGGCTGGTTCCAGGAATAGAAGGCGTTCTTCGAAGAAGGTATCTGGAAAGAGAAGACCGCGGCCTGAAGCCTTGTCACGAACTTCATCTTGAGCTTCTTGATCTTACATAGAGGGAAAGTCAGAGAGGATGTTTCTGTATATATACAATACGACCCACTATCTCCATACAAGGGGCTCAAGTCGAGGTAGGAACTCGCGTTGTTGATAGAGATGTTCTTTGGGTCAGTACGGAATACTGAGTGCGTGACGATCAATGCAAATGCGAAGACCATGCTGGACATTCCACCAGGGTGATCTTGGATCTAAAGACATGAGGAAACAGCCAATATCAGAACACGACATAAACATACCCCTTGCCGCTTGAGGATAGTATCAAACACGAGCCCAGCGTCAGGAAGAGACGTCCTAGGGAGACCGGCTTTTCCCTGAACACTTCTTGCATACGGCATACCAGCACGGCCGAGATCTGGATTAAGAAGGTTGTTTCCCCCTCCGTCAGCACGTCTGAAAGAGTGCTGAGGACCGACATAGGCCGCAGGAGGATGAGGAATGGTATTGTAAAGCATGTCGATGAGTCCGTTGTTCATCTTCTTCGCAAGATCACCGTTAGGATCCAGGCGGGCAAGAATGCCGAGGCCAGTGGTGAACTACCTGTGGGTTAGCTTCGCTTGTACCACCACTACAAAAATATACTTACTGCTCCCTTGCGATCATCAATTGCCATAGGGTGCATCACAGAGTCGAAGAAAGCATCCTACACAATTTTCTAGCATGAGACGGTAGACAAACCATATACATACAACTTGGGATAAGTTTGGTTTGAATAGACCTTTTGCTTTTATCGATTGAAGCTTGACATGCGTCAAGTCCACGGTTTAAAAAAGACTATTGTGTTCGTACTTACTCTATCAATGAGATTGGTTATACGAGAGTGACCCTCATGGTCGTCAGATGGGTCGGTTGTAATCTGCCAATCATAATAACCAGTAGGAGCATCGGGAAGTGGACGATTCTTGAGGTAGATAGCGTCGGCACCTATTGAAAGAGCTTCTGCGGCACTGAAATGACCCATGGTGATTGTACTGGGCCCACCCAAGTCAGC
>JAGGAU010008382.1:12695-31697 GCA_017657275.1 Termitomyces sp. T108 | reverse complement strand
ACCTATTGCACAAACCTTATCAATGATTGAACACAGGACTACTGTGTAAAATTCCACAAATAGGGAATAAGTGATGCCATGAATGGCTGGTTGTGTAGTGGTCCAGGCCCAGGCTTTGTGGGGTTGGTCTGGGGACCTTAGGAGTCCTGGGGCCAGGGTTGGGTACTGGTGGTAGGAGGGTAGGGTACCAGCAGTAGAGGTGGATCATGAAACTTAGCACCTACATCATCAATGAAACAAAGTACTTGGTGCAGGATTTTGGGTTGCAATATGAAGATAATGTTGTCATGGAAAATGGGGACAGAATTGATCCAGCCTATAGGCAAAGTGACCAGCCTAAGTGCACCAAAAGGAGTCTGAAACATGGTGAAGTCTCAAGAGGAAGGATGTATCAAACATTCATTATAGCCAACATAAAGATTTAGTGTGGCACCACAGATTCTGCCAGCAAAGGATTCTGCCACATGGTCCAGAAAAGGGGGTATGCCTGAGTGCCAGATGGTAACCCTGTTGAGTGGCTCCAAGCTATGAACAATATGAAGTTTACCATTCCTCTTGAGAACACAGAACCAGCGTGATCGATAGGTGCTATTAGATGGCTTGTAGATGCCAGCTTTGATTTTGCTGCATATGATTTGGCAGACTTCAGCCTCTAGTCCTGGTGGTATAGAGTGGTTATGTTCTGTCCAAAGGCTTGACCAGCTACCACCCAACTCAAGAATGCCACATGCAGAATTAAAAATAGAATATTTTTGCATCACTTAGTCTTTCAATCAATGATACTGGTATGGAGATAATGACTGACTTTTACAGTCCATGTAAGTATGTTATGAGAAGGAGATTGAGGCTTGGCCAATCGAGAGAGGTCCGAAGGAAAGTATCTACAAAAGAGAAGACTAGGGAATATCAAGTCCAAATAAGATAATTGTACTAGGGTATCCGACAGACACAAAAATTCAAGTTTGTCCAAGCAAAGCCCTGTCAATCGCTGCGTTGATGGTGGCTTTGCGTGTTGTCAAGTCCATACCGAAAACTCCCTCCAACTGACGGCGAATTTCGCGTTTAGTAACTGTATTGAGGTCGGCTCCACGAAGAACATCTTGAACAGCCCGATCAATGTCCACATCTGTTGGAGACCCAGGCGCATTCACATTGTCAGGACTGCTTGTCAGAGGAATAGGCATCTCAAGGTAGTTTGTTACAGGCCGTGAAGGTGCAGGTTGATGGAGAATACTACTGGTTTCTCCCATGTGAAAAGTAGACAGAGGAGTATTCCGTCCTGAATTATACCCAGGTGGAGGGTGCATCCCCACCTGCGAAGGTGCTGGAGAATAACTTCTCGGGTCGTAATAAGTTTCACGGCCATATATCGAAGCAGTGTGTGACTCGGCATAACCTTCTCCTTTCGTTTTCGTGGGAGGTACCCAGGATCCAATACTATGATTCGACTCCTTGTCCCAAAGCTCGTTTTCCTGTATACATAATTTGAATAACGTATCATACTATACTTGTGATGAATCCACCTACATAGTCAGTCCACGATTTAAGAGGTATAGATCGAGGATCGAACTTTCCCTCGTCCTGCAAGACAGTGAGAACCACAACTACGGAATGAGCTAACGGAGATACGTACGTGGACAATCATTTTTTTGCCTGATTCGCCGAGAACAACACGAGTCTGGCCCCATGAAAAGTCATCCATCCTCCAAAACGAATACAAAGGAAGGAAGAAGGAGAAGGCAGGGATAGCGATGATGTAGAACGCCATCCATCCAATCATGTCCCATTTGCGCCTCAAAACAAAAACCGCCGCTTGTAGACCATAGATGGCCCCGATCAGAATCAAAGCAAGTTTGGGGATAGGCTTGTCTTGCCCGACAACTTGGTATATCAGGTACGCAATCTGTCCATGAATAAGTAAATTAAAGGGACTTTCCATTTGAGGAACGGAAGGGAAACGCACATAGAGAACAGTCACAGGCTGCGTCAAGGTAGACACCAAATCTATCATGACAATGAAACGCATAGAAAAACAACAGAATCCACAGAGTTGCTCCAAAAAGACCAGCTCTCCAAGATTATGAACTGTGGAGTTGATCCAGCGACGGCGCTGTGACAACAAGACCTTCCAGTCATCAGGAGCAACGGTGTAAGCGTGCGCATCTCGAACAAATTGGGTTTTGAATAGTGGGAAATGTTTGAGGAGGAGTGTCGTGAGATATCTGTCCTCTCCAAGATGAAGTAAATTCTTCATGTGCAGAGTATCAACCCGATTCTCAGAATAGTCTTCAATTATCTGATTGGATATAAGGAGTGGCTTGTGGGTATCTGGAGAACGGAGGCGATAGAGCGTGAAACAACCAGGAAGACATGTAACGGATCCGAAGAGGCTTTCAAAAGCTTTTGCCATGTGGTGAGAGATAAAATACTCATACACCTATTCGTATGGATCATCTGAGCTAGGTTTGGAAAGGACATCAAAGACTTTTACCTGCATCATTGTAATCAGAGACTGCTTAGCGTTGGCCAATTCGGTTTCACCACAAACGCCCAAGAGTTTCTTGTCATGTATCATCCTGTTTAACAGAATGAGAACAGATGGAATTAGCCAACGAGGTCAACTTACGCTGAAATGAGTCTATTAACCGAGAAAGGATCAACTGTCGTATCAGCATCGATCATGAAAAGATATTCGTAAAATGTCGGATTGACACCAATAACATTCTTAATTTGGTGGTACATTTCGAGTTCCAATGGATTCATAGGAGTGTTGAAGTGAACCTGGAGAATGCATCATGTGTTAAGAACCAACCCTGAAATTCACGTTCGCGAATTACCTTATTCAGAAAACGCATAATTAACATCTGTGAATCTCGTTTGCCGCGATTTCCAGGTCGTGATCTCTCTGTAGGCTTGCCAACTTTGACGACGACAAGGTACGGGACGACATGCCCTGCGCATTCGTACAAGCCAGAATAAACCTTGCCCATATTATGCTGCTTTGCTCCTTCACCAAGCGACAGGAAGCTAAGGGGCTCCGGATCGAGGTTGGGATCCGCACCGAGTATGTCAAGAACAATCCTTGGAGTTGGACGGTCATTTCCTGAACCCACAATCATACCATCACAAATGACTAAAAGGAGTTTCCGCTTGTCATCGTACTTCAACTGCGCTAAAGAATCAATCGTTTTGCGCAGCGATGCGTCACCTTCCGTATAGCAGGGCACCTGACAAATAACGAACTTGTCGTGATCCTCTGGAGCGCGCGGCGCAGCAAAGTTAATGGAAGCCAGGAACTTGAAACCAATGACCGTGATCATGATAATCGATAAACTGAGCAATAGGTACGTGGAAAATTGGCATTGAGTCGAATTACGATTGTCGACTTGACCAATTGTAAACAGGTTCCGGAGGCAAATTTTCTGGCGGGCAAGAACAACGGAGTCGATCGCCAAACTATTGAGCTGCTTCGTGATGTCTTTGCCTGCATTGAATTTGAAAACGTCGAGAACAGAAGAATCCATAAAATCTGTATTGGTCGGGGGCGCTTGCGTACCATATGGAGCTCTCACAGCTGGTGGGCTTGTGATGTAATTGGTGACGTCGTAGATGAGTCCATTGTAGATACCAACAGAACGACCCTGGTTCGCCATATTCCTGATTTCTTTGGGTGTGTAGCCGACGAAGCCTCGCCGGGCAGTGTAACGCATGCGGACCATATTCTCGAAATACCAATCCGGCCGCGAATCATTGGTGAAAGCGCGAAAATCATGGTAGACAGCATTGGGGTCAGACACATTCCTCGAGTCTAAGATTACATACGGGCTGACGTTGCCATTAATACCATTGCAGAGCGCGCTGACCTTGGTTAATTATTTACAACGTGAATACAACTGGAACGCGACAGAAAAAAGCTTACCTGGACCGGGAAAAGATTATCTGCTATCTGGCCACCATATTTGAGAATAGCAGAGGTAGGGATAACGCCAATTATTCGTTGGTGGGCGGCAGCGATAGTTGTCAAGTCGAAGACTTCGCCTCGGATTGCTGTCAAAACATTATTGGGTGACAACGTGCTTGAATGGGAGGCGAGTTCGTTGATATTGAAAACATGTTCCGTGGGGCAGATGAGTAAGTTTAAGAATCCAATAACGAAAATTGCACCGGCACATGCCAACCAGATGAGGATGTTGATAGCAAGCTTCTCCCTCCACGCCTGACGAACGTCCATGCGCTTCATCCTCCCAAACCATGCCAAAAACGGTGATGGTATCCAAAATGTCAACATCCAGCACAAAGCAACCCACTTTCTTCGAGCTGAGCTCTCCTTCAGAACCTCTGTCGTCTCACCATCCTGAATTTCTCCGGGTAGCACTTCCTTATCTCCCAGCAAAGCCTTTTTGGTCTCGTTTTGGAACATGTTGCGAGATGGAGCGTAAGATTCAGAACCATAGTTTGTCATCGAGTCACCATGATCACGCTGACTAGTAAAAGGACTGCGCCCATCGAAATCATCGCTGCGTAAAGACTTGTTCTCTTCATACTCATCGTATAAATCTGCCCGCTGGAAGGGGGAAGCGTTGGAAACGAGAGGAAGAGCCTGATTTGACGCATTATCTTGTTCGTTGTATGATCCCCAAGGCACAGGAGATACTTCGCCTAGCGCCATACCTTGCGAGAGGTAGGGAGCATAAGGATCACTGATGCCACGCGAACTGATTCCAACATCCGCCTCCGCATCCCGCAAACGGTTGCGCTTCTGTTCCTCGACGTCGCGAGAACGAATGTGATCTTCGAAAGTGTGGAAAGCCAAGTGAGAGAGGAAAACCTGATACAGCATGTCAAAATAGACCCTTTCTCGAGATGAACGGCCATACCTTGTGCTGTCCAATGACAAGGTCCCTCTCGGTCAATCCGAAAGTCGTTCTCGCCTGCTGGATCTTTTCCAGCGCTTCACCCTCTGACACACCTGCTGCTTCCAATCCAGACGAATAGCGCTCGCAAAACTCCTCTGGGGTCATCCCAACCTCAAATACATTGATCGATCGCTTCGCAATTTCCACCAGTCCAACACTACGCACTTGACCCTTGACGCTCCTCCCTTCCAGCTGATTTGGAAGCTGCGAATCATTAGGATTGATACAAAATACGAACCACGCTTGCGCCTCATCCAAAGTCTCAAACAGCGTATCCAGCGCTGCCTTGAACTCACCCGCAACACAGGGGGCCCCTCCAGGTAAACCTTCTTCAGCCTCGTCCTTCTCGTCATCTCCTCCCTCTCGAAGAGTTGGCAAACGCCTGATCGTATGTTTCCTCCTCGTTGAGGGCGCGCGCATGGGTTTCACTGCCTGTTGCGCAGCGACAATTGTATCTTCATTCCTTGGATGTGCTTGCGTCGCAATGGCCTTGCCTGAGAAAAGGCCTTTAATGAAAGGGTTCATAGAACCCGAGCCTTCTTGTCCATCAGTACCTCGTAGAAGTGAAACGAAGTCCGGATTTAGAGCATCAAGGTTACGAGCGAGAAAATTCTCAGAAGAATATGTAACTGGTCCATTGAAATGGTGGACCGTGAAAGTAAGGTTTCCATTTCGGTCACTAGACCCAGTTTTGAACGAAGAGTGGTTACCCCACCGCTTCTGAAATGCCTCAACCATAGTCTGATCTGTCTTGCGTGGAGCGCGATGTGCCTGGTCGTCCATTATATGAATAAGTCCACCCGGTCTGTGCTGTAGTACGCGCACGCATTCGGCGTTATCGAAGTAGGATACCTGAGGGACGAGGCGCGAGATACCCTCACTGGTATATTCAGCGACATGGCTCTCAAAAAGCCTCTTCTGTGTCCAACCCTGCAACCGCTCGTTTGCAAAATTGACACAAAACTGGTCAAGTGAATTGGAACGACTAGTCATATTCTGAGGTCCAGGGAGATCGAAAAGACCAATAAAAGTGGAGAAATCTTCCTTGCAAAGGCGCTGATTGATGTGTTCGTTGAGCCATGCAAATAGAAGGGAATAGAGGTTCTTCGCGAGATCGTCGCGGTTGTCTGAAGCACCATCGGGGTCCAAAAAGACAGTGCACAGCTCCTTCTTCATCAATTTGGTTTTGTAGGATAAAGCAGACTCAAGGGCAGATTGTGGAACCCCTAAAAACTCGGCGGCAATATTCAAGAGGTCCATATTGCGTACTACGGCGGCATCTTCGTTCCGACTTCGATCGATTGTGAATTCGAGATTTCCCATGTGTAATATAGCAGCGATAAGTTGGCACGCTTGCGCAACATGGCGTTTTGACAGCCCAACAGTTTTGAGGGCAACCTTGAGTTGTTCAAACCGTATTTCGTCATCGTCTCGACCTCCATTCAACCTCCCAGCAGCATTGCGCTGGCCAAGATATCGGTATGCCGTCCTGTCAAGGAGATGGAGGTGCTGCCTTTCTTCAGGGGATGCACCCGCAACAAGATAGTAGAATATATGGAAGTTGCGCTCGCCTGAAGGTGCGCCAGCAACGCGATTTCGCTCCAGATAATAATCGAGTGTTTTAACACCGCAGAGTCTACCGCGCTCGCTGAACTGCAGCTCAGTATATTTTCCAAAACGAGACGCATTGGGGTTGAAAAGAGTTCGAGCGTTTCCAAATGTTTCGAGCACAAACTCCGAGGCGGGGACCTGTGTAGCAAGTTTAGACCCTTTTTTCCCTGGATTACTGACGCTCAGTTCCAGCAACGCTTTGATCGCCAAACGACGGTTCTCCGACTTTCCGCTGCCTGTTTCTCCCCTGAAGGGATTGAGACGATGTAAATAGTTGTAATTGGCACGAATACTGACCTGAAAATGATGGTCTGGTCCTGTGTCGTGCGCCTCATGTGATAGTATGCATTATTCGCGAGTTGGAAGATATGCGGGGGTAGGGGCTGTCTGTGCTCCGAGGTATCGCGATACTCTGCAGCATACTTGTGCAGAACAGAATCCGAGTTTGAAGCTACATATTTGTGGGGGTTTAGAGCAACCAGCCCTGAGGTTCCAATGCTGGTGTAGGTGTTGTCCGTCATGAACCTTTCTCGAAGGCATGCGACAATAAGATCGTCCGACGGAGGCGACAAGTGGGAGAGGTCGGTGACGGCCTCAAGCCGCTGGTGGACGTTCATGGTGGTTGTGGGTACTGGCGGGCAAGGAGACCACTCCAAAGCCACAAGTCAAGAGGGCTGTGGCACGGTGACCAACACTATATTCCCACGGGCTCACGTGAAATAATATCCCTTGAAACACTCAAAATCCTCTTGATCATTGTCAATCAAACTATATACCCTATCAACTAGACCAACCCAGCTTCCTTGGCCAATGAGTAGAATATGGTTTCTTTTTTCGCTAGAAGCGTTTCCGGCTTGTCGAATTCTGCAACCTGTCCAGGCATCAGAAAGAAACCTTCCAATGCCAGGTAAAAGCCCCACCTTGCCAGAATCCATTACCAGCACTCGATCCGATTCAACGATCGTGTTGAGACGGTGCCTATAGGGTAAGTCAATCGTCGGCAAGAACATAGTGATATTGCACTAGCATACGCGATGGTTAACATAGTGACATCCGCAAAAGCAGGTCCACGGATGATTTCTTGAATGGCTCGATCTGTATCCAGATCAACGGCCGATGTGGCTGCGAGGAGCGTTTGAGAGCCAATTCCAAAAGGTAAGCGGAGATTTTACCTTCGTCTAAAACCAGGATTTTCGACTACAAAACAAGAACAATTGGATCAACCGTAAATGAATTCAGTGTGCACGATACCTTGCGAAGCAGAGCCCGAGCAAAACACAATAATTGCCTTTGGCCCGAAGAAAGAGACGAACCTCCCTCTCTTACCGGTGCGTCCAGACCTTGCGGTAAGGTGTCTACATAGTCCTTCAAATGCGCCTGACATACACTCAGGACGATGTCTTGGAGCAGTTGATCAATTACTGACCTGACTCAAAGCATTCCAAATATCTGCGTCAGTGTGTTCACCGACAGGATCTATGTTTTCCCTCAAGGTACCTTCAAATAGATCAGGGGATTGAGGTACGATAGAAATGTTGGAGCGAACTGTTAAATAGGAAAGAAGTCACTTGGTGTCAACCCCTCGACTGCACAGAGAAGACATACGGTCATGCAAGCCAACCATCGTGATGTCCACTGAATCGATGAAAATTTTCCCCTCTGCGGGCTCGATGATGCGGAAGAGAGCGAGTAACAACTGAGGTTGGAAGATGAGCACCGCAGTGACTACGAAGGATAGAGAACACCAACAGATGACTTTCCAGCACCAGTCCGGCCGCAGACTCCGATTTTCTCTTTCGGTTTCTGCGTACTGGTCAAAACACAGCAGGAAACAGAACTGGTAAGGGAATCCTCACAATGACCAACGAAATATCTTTGAGAACAAAGTCAAGTTCCGGACGATATCTCGTGGAATAGTGACTAAATTGATGATCAAAACACACCAGAAATAGAGACACAAATCGACATACCGGAATTCGACCTCTCCATGAGAGGGCCACACGTCAGATGGTTTATTTTCAGGAATTTCTTCAGGTGCCTCCGGCTGTACCTCCGTCTGATGCAAGATGCGTTCTACGCTAACGATGTTCTGTTCAACCTCGCTAGCAGATCTCACGACCCAATTCTGCAACAATTCAAAAAGAGAATCAAGACAGGAAGGAGGGGAAAAGCCTACCAAAGAAGAAGTCGTATTTAACGCGTATGATAACACCAAACCCACCAATCCAGCATCTACTCCCGTAGTGATCAATGCCGTCATTGCCAACAGAGCAACGATGAGAATGATCATAGCACCGACGAATTCAAGCCGTACAGCAAGCCATCGATTTACAGAAATGCTCGGGAGATAACATATCTGATTACGATCAATCCGTTGCTGGTTTGCAGAGATGAAAAGAGATTGTTGCTTGAAAGCCCGGATCGTCGAAAGACCCGCCAGAGATTCAGAGAACCATGCGAAAATCGGTGAGCGTGACACCGCGTCTAAACGCTTCAGCTCTCGAGAAGTCGCGAGATAATACCTAGAAGAAGACTTAAGCGTCGATACAGTGGTTAGGGATCGGAACGTACTTCATCACTTGACCATAGAAGAGGCCCAACGGTATGACAGCAATTAGGAAGGGCGGGAAACTGGTTCCAATGACAACAACAATCGAGAGACATACAGCAAGAGTACGGCACATTCCCTGGATCACTCTGCCGAGTATTTGATCGACAACGTAAGTGTCGCGAGAGAACAGGTTGAGGATTCTATTTGAATCAGCGATAGGTAAACGAGACAACTGCCGAACCCTCACCTTCCAGTGGGTGTTAATTCGAAGAAGCTCAACGGAGCTCGCATCAACGAATCAAGCATCTAAACGAACAGGGTGAAAAATGGAACTACCTATACACCAATTTGCTTGACGTACCCCATCATGAAGACGTTTCGCACTCCTCAATGCACAGAGAACCCATATCAGGATTGACGACAATCCGCCGAGAAGGGTCGATGAGAAAGAAAATATTCCATAGATTAACAAATATTGGAACATTCCTTTATTGCTCCCGGCTTCCCTGTTATGTTCACCCCAATCACGCAAGGTGAAGTTCGCCAAAACTGACGCCGCTTGCTGAAGAACGGTAGTCAACAAGAAAAAGAAAAAGCCAGATTTCGAAGCCGCCTCTATGTATTGTTTATAGACATGGACTTTAACGCGGCCTTGCTCTTGGTGTTCCTTACTGAGACCAGTGGATTCCGCCTCACGTGTTGGACCCGGCTTAGCAATACGAGCTTTCGCGAAACTCGTTCTGTGTCGAAGTTTTTCAGAGATAGAACCAGCATATGCTTCTGGTTCCATAGGACCGTCTATGGTGACCTCAACCCTTTCACCTGGCGTAGCACCATCGCCGCTTTCATTGGGGACAAATGGGGTGGATGTACCTGAAGAGCTGCTTGAACCATGACCACGACTGTTAGTTTTAATGGTGAGATGACGCCCCATGCAGAAAAAAGATGTCAGATAGACATACAGAAGCTTGGTCAATTCTCCCTCCGCATTCAAAGAAAGAGTCTCGTATGAACCATTCTCTAGAATGATACCACGGCGGATGAAAACGAGTTGATCAAACTGTTTCACAAACGCGATGCTGTTGGTGACGAGTATACGAGCCTTTGTGGCGAGTAGTCCATGAGGGCCGATAACGTTATCTGAAGGGAGTTTCATCTAGAATGAAGTAAGAAATATCAACTACGTACCAAACACATGGCGAGCAACATGGCTGTCAACGGCTGCGAGGCAATCATCCAGTAAAACTCTAAATAATTAATCCTTATCTTTGCCCAGCAATACATGGCTTACATGTCAGCTCTAGCATAAACTGCCCGTGCCAAAGAGATTCGCGCCCGCTGTCCACCACTAAGCTATACATACATCGACGTGAGTCAGGCCAGGAAGTCAGTCATATTGTAGGAAGACTACATACAGTTATGCCTACACAAGTCCTCAATAATTCATCAAAATCAAGATTCTCTGTGAAAAAACACACCTTTTTCTCCTACCTGCGTGAGATCACCTTGGGAGAGCAAAGACAAATCCTGACCGAGAGCGCAAGCTAAGTAAATCTGTCAGGAGACATCATAGAGCAATGCGCCACATGCTCCATTACCTTCAATAACCAAATTGTAAAAAGTCTCATCGTATTCGTGAGAGAACAAGATATTCTCGCGGACGGTGGCAGAAAGTATCCTTGATCACATGGGAAATCATATCACAGCGCAGTCTTGTGTACATACCAAGGATTCTGGGGTGCATATGCAATCGAACCTCGAAGAATAACTTCGCCCTCTCTACGTGTCATGTCTCCGATGATAGCAGACAGAAGGCTGGTCTATCCAAACGTTTGTTGAACCATTATGTCTTTCACAGGAAGCCACTAACCTTTCCGGCTCCAACGCGTCCAAAAACTCCGACAAGTTCGCCCTTTTTTACGGTCATATTGATACCTTCCAAGGTCGGTTCCACGGCCTTTTTCTCCCAAGAGAAATCTGCGTCTCTGATGGAAAGGACCTAGCACCAACTCAGTCCCATCCTGGTAACATTGTAGTGAAAAATCGTCTACCTCGTCGCCACGACTGAGACTAGGCACATCGATGAACTTCCGGGCATCACCCTGCAGCTCTTCTGCGTTCAAGAAATCAGATAACCGCTTGACTGAAACGATAGCCTCAATGATATTTGAAGTGACTTGGCTGAACTACATCCGATGTAAGTCGAATAGCCGGAGAACAAATTCCATTGCACATACCATGGCAAGAGGGAATTGCAAAAGCATGAACAACGAGATAGCAGGGAATATAACGTCAGATGTTAAGGGTTTCGATGAGACCGCGGCAGCTGTTGCAAAAGAGCTAAAACCAACAAGTAGAGGGATACCGCTCCAAAGCGTCGTGTTGAACGCCTTTCCAAGTATCAGTAAAGGGAACAAGCCAAGCAAAGTAAAAGGCAATACCGTGACCAGACCAATCTTTCTGAGCATTTTCAATTCTTGATTGTTGCGAGTTTCGAAAATTTTCCTCATAAAGCTATACTCCCAAGCATATAGTTTGATACTATACAATAATCTGTAAGAGGGGTTCAAGCAAGACGGGAAGTCGTTATTGACCGACCTTTTAATGTTAGCAAGTAGTTCGCTCATGAGACGCGTCCTTTTATCACGATTCTTCATTTGTTGTTCCTGCATCCGCTTTAAACTTCGTGCAATAACTGTTAAACGCAGGCCGATCAATTCGAACAGGAGCGTGATCAAGAGGACAAAACTTGCATGTGTTGAGTGGTATAGAAAAGATCATGATTGCAACGCCTACAAAGGCCGACCAACCGAGTAGATCATAGAGGGAGATGAATGCTAACATGATCTGGACAAGTTTTTAGACATCTTCAAATTGTATCACGATATTGGTCACCTGTAGAGGGCCAGATAACGCGATGAGGCCATACGTGCAAAGGTCCTGGAGCCTTGTTGCATCAACAGACATTAGATTAACGATGTCTCCGGATGCCCGACTACGCTCATCATTGGATAGAACGAGTGCTTTGGCGTAGATGACAGTAACAAGCCCGGCCCGTACGCGCATACTGTCCAGGACAAATTAAAATACGCCCTCGCATACACACAGACTTTGACATACCCTGTTTCGAAAGTGCGCTGAAAATACTAGAGAAAGACAGATCATCAGTGATTCATTGTCCGTTGAGATATTACGGATATTCTTACCTGGTTCAAAGCAATTGTTTGCGCAACGGACGCGACAAACATGATACCCGCGATTGCAAAGCCTTCGAGACTGCTAGGACCCTTTACGACGTTTCCAAATCGAGCAGACTGGTACTCAGAGATATACGAAAGCAACCAACGGAGTAGTTGTGGCTGCAGAAATGCCAAGCAGTCCTGGAAAACCTTTAAAACGGCAGCAACAGCGTACGGTCCCCCATACGCAATGAAAAGCGCTTTCCAAAGTGTGCTGTCTGATTTTCAGCAAGATGTGCAAAAGCAGGGGCCCGGAAGAAAACTCACTGCTTCTCAAGAGCGTTCTTGAGATCTTTTCCGAGCTTTTCTGATTCATCATGAAGCTGTAGAGAAGGAAGATCGGATTCGGTAATGTACTGAGAGGCGCCTTTTTTCATAAGCGAGGTCATCCACCGGAAGGTCTACAGAAGGAATGAGTAAAGTAACAGAAAGACAAAAATGGCTGGATTTACCCAAATGCTGAATATGTTGGCAGTATTAAGAGGACTTTCCATATGTAGTTTATCTCCTAATGTGGGCTTTACATCATACTCCGGTCCGAAAATTTCTAGCGCAAACGATACAAGGCCCAGTGCACCAACGGCAGATTTTAGTACCAGAATGACATGCCCATCTCCGATCTGCGCCAATAAGACAGACCTTATCCAAATCGCGAGGCTAAATAAATAGAGGGGCCAGAAGATAAGCAATGTCGAGGACGAAGTGCGGGTCCGAGTATGGTTCAGATATGTTAATGAGATGGCGGAAGCCAGAGCAAGGGGTTCAATGACATAAGAGTAGACGACAGGCACAGTTTTGCGGACTAATAAGATGAACAAGAGGTTTGAGACGCTAACGATGAATGACGCGAGTAGCAATGCCTGAGAAAAGTGAGAGGAAGATAGAACAGATGGGAGAGAAGCGTACCAGCTTGGTGCATAACAGGTACCAGCTGTTGCGCGTCCTTTCTTTAGACAGATCGAGAGCTAAAGTCAAAGACCTGGCTGTGGCGACAACCAGGAGAACTGCAAGAAGTACAGACAAGAGGACGCCCTCTTCAAAACACAGGCTGGTGTCAAAGTCACGGACGCGGGAGATGACACGCCATCCCTCAGGATCATGGCAAGTAGCCATAGAGGAGTAGAAACGCAAGCGACGGTATAATTATATAGCAACCATTTTACAAAAATATTATGAATCCGACGGGTCCGGACCGACACCGACTCATTCAATCGCCAATTTTAATTGACGTAAATCCATAATTAATAACATAAACTGAAGTCTACATTTCTAAGTCTATTCTGTCGAACGGTGGAAGGGCATCACCGGTGATCTGCTTCCCAAGAGCAGCGTCCCTGAACAAAGCATAGGCGCGCTCAAGATCGTCATTTACAATGACAAGGTCATGGACATTGGGTTCTTTGGCATACTCAATTTCCTTGAGGGCGGCGGCAAGGCGCTTCTGTACAGCGGATTCTGTCTCTGTTCCACGCGCTTGAAGGCGGGATCTAAGGACAGCGAAGGAAGGAGGGGAGACGAAGAGATAGATGGGGTCCAGAGTGGTATTTTTGATTTGTCGAACACCCTGAACACAGGATGGAGAGGGTGCCCGAGGGACTAGAGAGAGAAACCCACCTGTGCATCGATGTCGAGAATACAGCGACGTCCGAGTTCTTGGACAGAGCGCACAGTCTCGAAACTTGTTCCGTAGAGATTTCCGGAGAATTCTGCGTGTTCAATGAAAGCACTCTGCCGGAGGAGCTCGCGGAAGCCCTGTGTAGTCACAAAGTGATACTGCTTGCCATCTACTTCACCGGGCCGAGGTGATCTCGTGGTATCTAGGCAAGAAATGAGTGACAACAAGAAAAACGAAAAAAAAGAGGATACGAGAGACGCTGAAGCCAAATTTGTCGGGAAACTCTGCAAAGAGGCGAGAGAGAAGAGTACTCTTGCCGACGCCCGAGGGACCAGAGAGGACGAGGGGCCGTAGAAAATCTGGTCTGGGCGACATGTTGGGTGTGCACAAGAGCGTGACTGTGACAATCAGTGACGGTGATGTGCTCACTGAATTCTGTGCAGTCAGGCTGCTTTGAATACTCGACTCTCCTTTGGTCTGGCTACCTCATTTCCCTCCTCCTAGGCGTCCTCTGTCTCCATGGGAGCCGTCTGCTGCAGACCAACGGTTTGTCTCTGCCCTTCGATGTCTGTCCGGTCTCATTCCCTTGCCAGCCTATCGACTTCGATGGCGATGTCAACCTCTTTCATTTCGTCCTGCTTCGTTGCGTTGGAAAGGGTGCCTTTGGCAAAGTCAGAGCAACATATTTATGACCTCTTGGGCTCCTACTGACCGCATCAGCAGGTCAGGGTGGTCCAGCATAAACAAACTCACGAGCTTTACGCCCTCAAGTACATCAACAAGAACAAGTGCGTCAAAATGAAGGCAGTCCCGAATGTCATACAAGAACGACGGTTGCTCGAAGAGGTTCGTCAGCCCTACTATTGCCACAATTCTAGTACCCTGATACGATCTATCAGGTTGACCACCCGTTTATTGTCAACCTGCGGTACGCTTTTCAAGACGACGAGAATTGTTTCTTCGTCCTGGACTTGATGCTTGGGGGTGATCTCCGTTGTATGTCTCTAGTCCTCTACATTTCTATTTTATCAACTATTCCGGTCTTTTTCAAGTCCATCTGGAACGATTAGGTTCCCTGTCCGAAGAAGTCGTCCGCTTCTATGTCGCCCAACTATCGTCCGCCCTCTCGTTTCTGCACGAAAGTGGTATCATGCATCGGTCAGTTAGTCTCTTGATACTTACTATTTGTGGCGCTTCATTTGTCATTTCCATTTGCTTCTTCCATAATAGAGACCTCAAACCTGACAACATCCTGCTGGACGAACGCGGAAACGCGCATCTCACAGACTTTAATATTGCTGTTCACTTCGGGGAACGACGTCTAACTGGTGTCGCCGGATCGATGGCATACATGGCCCCCGAGTAAGCCATGTTCTCACGCTGGTTATGACCCTGAGTTCAATCCGCTCTCCTCAAGGATCTTGACGAAGCGTGGCTATACTTATTACATTGACTGGTGGTCACTCGGTGTTTGTGCATATGAGCTTATATTCGGTCGACGCCCTTTTCGGGGGAGGACGAACGGTGATTTGACCTATAGCATATCCAAAGACCCCCTCAAGTGGCCCGAGGACGTTGAAAAGAAATGCAGTCGGGCAGGCATCCAAGTTTTGAAAGGCGTCTGTCATTTCCTTTTCTCTGTCAGTTAGAGTTTGAGTTTTAAACAACCTTTTAGTTGCTTGATCGCGACACGTCCAAACGCTTTGGCTGCAAGCCCCACGGTGAAGGTTTCCAAGAATTACGACGGCATCCATGGTTCAAGCCCATTGATTGGGACACATTGGAAAGTAAACAGCAAACCCCGCCTTTTGTGCCCGACGTCAGTACTCTTAATCTAGCTTCGATCTATCAAAGTTCTCAATCTATTACGTAGGCCAAGAAAGCTAACTTCGATGCGTCTCACGAACTCGAAGAGTTATTATTAGAGGATAACCCTCTCAAGGCCAAGGCCCGCAAAGCCAACCAGGATAACCTTAGCGCTGAGATGCGGCAAATGGAAGAACAGTATGTCATTTCTTCCCCGCCTGACTTGCACGCTAATACTACCGAGATTTACGACATACGACTTTAAGAAAATGCAACGACGGTCCTACTATCCTCACAACCAGCATCTTATCTCAATCGCGACTGGCACCTCCTCAGGAATGGCGAGCTCCCGCCCCGCGACTCCTGCCAACGACCTACGAACCGAAAATGGTATTGTCATCGCTAGCCAGTCTATGGACGGTATCGAATCCGACACCTACCGCCAGGAGAAAATGCTCTCTGAGAAGGAATACCCGTAACCCTTATCCGTTTCCACACGCTGTCATACAGCCGATCATCGCTCGTTGTGTCTCCCGACTTTCCACTTCTCTCATGGACGACGGGCCCTGCGCTTCCTTTGTTTTCGTGTTTTCGTATCCATATATCCACTATTCCACTAGCCTCTTCGCGATATATTTTTAATTTGCCAGCCCTCCCCCGCTTATTCCCCTTGGGCCTGTCTCCGGTTGTTTGAAACTGTCGGTTATATTTGCTTAATCTTTGTAGGAATACCCTCACGAATATCTCCATGTCTATTGTTTCCTTGATGTCTCCCATAACGCAATGCTATGATATTCTTGACGCTCCTGTTGTACAGTTGTCAATTGATAAAGGGATCAATTATGTAATGACAAGTAATCTCGTCTTGTTGTCCCACTCATGCAGTCGATGCAACACTTTGGCAAGGCTGCCCTTCGTATAACCAAAAACTATACAAAAGGCTACTCGGATACCCAGGCAAAGGTCCGCGATGCCACCTCCAACGACCCATGGGGACCCACGGGTACTCAGATGAACGAAATTGCACAGCTGACCTACAACCAGTCGAGTGTCATCGCTAATTCCTGTGACTCATACTGATCTCTTTATCCAGGAACGACTTTGTTGAGATTATGGAAATGCTCGACAAACGTCTCAACGATAAAGGCAAAAACTGGCGGCATGTCTTCAAGGTACTAATCCTTCTCTGATCCGCAGTACAGTGCTAGCATTAATGGTTCTTGTGCCACAGAGCTTGACAGTCCTGGATTATTGTCTTCACCAAGGCTCTGAAAATGTCGTCATCTATTTCCGCGATAATGCATATATCATCAAGACCCTCAAAGAGTTCCAGTACGTTGATGAGGATGGGAAGGATCAAGGTGGAAACGTTCGTCAGAAGGCCAAAGATATTACCAACCTTCTCATGGATGAAAATCGCCTACGTGAGGAACGACGTGCACGAGCATCCATGCGGGAACGTATGATACGTGGAACGAATGGGCGGGGTGACGAAGATGATCATTATGCAGACGAGAATCAACGTCGGCGTGGACGGGACGCCCCGGTAGGACAGCTGGCAGGCAAAAGACCGAATCGCGACGAGGATGAACTGAGGCGAGCAATCGAGGAGAGCAAGCGCTCGCTTGCTGCAGAACAGGCTTCTGCAGAAGAAAGAGACCTCCAGCGCGCAATCAAATTGAGTGAGGAGGAGGAGGAAAAAAGGAAGAACCAAGTACAGGATTCAAATGCTGCTGCGCTGTTTGACGACACAAATCAACTGTACGTCCATCCTATTACTTCCGAGACGGGCGCTTTATGCACATAAAACAGACCACCACCCAACGTAAATAATGTAAATGGTCTTCATTTATCCGACCCAACGCCATATGCGACAGGACTGCAGCCTCAATTCACTGCTATCCAACCCCAATTCACTTCTCTACAGCCCCAGTTCACATCATTCAACCCATACCAGCAACAGGCCGAACAGGAAGCTGCTCAAGCAGAGTACATGCGCCAACAGCAACTTTTCCTCCAGCAGCAGCAACAAGCGCATCAGCAGGCCCAGCAGGAGGAATGGATGCGCCAGCAGCAGCTCTTTCAGATGCAACAGATGCAACAGCAGCAGCAGCAGCAACAGCAGCAACAGCAACAACAACAGAATTTGTTCGCGAGTCAACACCTTGCATCTCAGCCTACTGGCTTTGGGTATGTATCTCATTTCATCCACTTTCGATTGGCGAATCTCAACGATTTTCAGATCCAACAATCCCTTCGCCCCTACTTCTACACCCTCTTTCTCCCCTGTGCAACCTCAACCTCCCTCCTTCAACCTTGGTGGTACATATGATAATCACTCCAATGGACACCTCTCCGCTCTTTCAGCCTCCTCTCCTGTACACCCCGCCTCCTCTCCCAGCACTCCTTCCACCAATCCTTACCAACAAAGGCCGTACCAAGTCCGAACCAAGACCAATGAGAACGAGCACCTCGCAAATCTGTTTGCAAACCGGGATGACGGAATGGATACGTTTGGTAACTTGGGGGCGCTCCGATACGGCCAAACGGATGCGGGAAGATTCGCACAGAAAGGAGGCAACCCGTTTGCTCACCAGCAACAACAGGGGCAGCAGAACCCTGAGAAGCCCTTTTTTGATATCTAAGACTGACTTTGGTTCTTGCGGATGGGTATAATCACTTTCACGATCGTGTACTTTACTTTTCTTTGCGCTGTGCTCTTATGTGTCATGGGTGATTTTCTCTCATTAATTCGCATCTATCGACCTTCTTTATTTCCCTTAGTACTCGTTTTTCACAAACTCCACCCGCACACACTTACACTCTCTTGAATATATATCTCATCGCGTGCTGAGGTCGGACTTTGGGTGGCGCAATGAGGGTGATTGTAGGTTGCTAAGATTTTGGCCGCCAGTAACGGTCTACAGGATGACAGCAGTATGTAGTGACAAGAATGCATTGTTCCATCATATACCCTCTCAGAAATGCTTGCTGCCGAAGTAGAATACAAAGTAGTCAGGCCTACGCTATTTCATCAAGCCATTCTCTCAAAGAGGCGAGCCCATCTCCACCCGGTTTTTCCGAATTATCACTCGCCCTTGAAATCTTTGCAGAGGTTCCCGCAAAAGAAACTTCACCTCCGTCCCAATCCGAGAACTTGAACGGGTCGCCAGGAGGACCATTACAATCAAGACCTCCCATGTCAGACTGTTCGTCTTCCCCTCCAAGCTTCTCGACGCCGACGCCACCTTTCTGCGACGCTTT
>JAGGAU010008382.1:0-12354 GCA_017657275.1 Termitomyces sp. T108 | reverse complement strand
GGCGTCGACGACAAAAGCAATTGCCTTTGCGTCATTAAGGTGTTCCTGGAACTGATCTCTAATTCGCGGGTGTCCCGGTACATCTATCACACGAATGCTCTTTTTCGGTGTCGATAGGTTTACTAGAGAGGAGTTTGTTTGAAGTGATGTATGGGTTTCGAGTGCTTGTCCATAGACCAGCTTCCACAAGATGAGACAGGAATTGCCTTGTTTGACAAGAGGGCACGTACTTGGGACAGTATCGTGGTCTTTCCTGCGTCTGGAGGGCCAACGAGCAGCAAGGCATTCCCTCTCGACCTAGACCGCTGTTTACTGAACACTACATATACTGCACATCGAGTGAGACTTCAGTTTGGAAAAAAGAAAGGCAATACAGACCAGCAACGAGTAGAATGGCAGCGATGAATGCAAGCAGACCAATGCTCGGCAACTCCATAGCGTCCAGCGGTTCGCCAACAGCAAAACCCAGACTTTCTCCGGATCCGGCAATCATTTGCAATGCCGGCCAGAAAACAGAATTCCTCCGAGTTCTGTCTCTTGCACACTCTGCGATGCGTCTTCCAGCGCATCTGGCTCGTCCGCATGCACGGGCTAGTCTGTCCAGGTACTTTGCTACTGCAGCTCAAGGACTGCGCACTCCTCAAACAGTCATTGAAAAGGTCGTTCAAAAATATGCCGTCGGGCTACCTCAGGGTAAATCAGTCAAGGCTGGCGACTATGTCATGATACGTCCAGAGCATGTCATGACCCACGACAATACCGGCCCTGTGATTTCAAAGTGTGTCTCTTTTTCTTCGTTACTCCAGTCGTCTAACGATCACTCAGATTCAACTCCATTGGGGCAACTAAAATACACAACCCAGCACAACCTGTATTCACGCTCGACCATGATGTGCAAAATAAGACACCAAAGAACTTGGCTAAATATGCCTCAATCGAGGCTTTTGCCCGTAAGCACGGTGTCGATTTCTACCCCGCAGGACGGGGTATTGGCCATCAGGTGCTCGTGGAAGAGGGTTACGCCTTTCCCAACACTCTCACCGTCGCCAGCGACAGTCACAGTAATATGTATGGTGGTGTGGGCTGTGTTGGCACCCCGATCGTCCGTACAGATGCTGCAGCCCTCTGGGCAACTGGCAAGACCTGGTGGCAGGTTCCACGCATGGTCAAGGTAGAATTCAAGGGAAAACTCGCACCAGGTGTTACCGGAAAAGATGTTATTGTTGCCCTCTGTGGTTCGTTCAATAAAGATGAAGTACTCAATGCCGCAATCGAATTTACGGGCGACGGAGTAGCTGCTTTGGGTGTCGACGATCGTTTGACCATCGCCAATATGACCACAGAGTGGGGTGCCCTCGCCGGTGTTTTCCCCGTCGATGACACACTGCTAAAATGGTATGACCAGGTCCTGTCTAAACTCGAACTACGAACATTCTCCTCTTCTGCGTCTTCTGGTATCCCTCCTCCGCCGGAGCACCCGAGAATCAATCGTCGGCGCTTAAACGCGCTTCGTGCAGCAAAACTCGAATCCGACCCCGACGCAGAGTATTCCTCTCATCTGGTTTTCGATCTCTCCACCCTTGTACCCCACGTATCTGGCCCAAACAGTGTCAAAGTTTCGACACCACTGCCTGTTCTCGAGGAAGCTCATATCGCGATACAAAAGGCTTACCTTGTCAGTTGTACCAATTCTCGAGTTTCCGACATTGCTGCGGCTGCAGCAGTCATGAAAGGTAACAAGGTTGCTCCTGGGGTCGAATTCTATATTGCCGCCGCCAGCTCCGCCGTACAGCAAGAATCTGAACAACTCGGCGATTGGGATACTCTTATCATGGCCGGAGCAAAGGTCCTCCCTGCTGGCTGTGGTCCTTGCATTGGGCTTGGCGTCGGTCTCCTTCAAGAAGGCGAAACAGGAATCAGCGCTACCAACAGAAACTACAAGGGCCGCATGGGTCATCCAAAAGCTCAGGCATACCTTGCAAGTCCTGCCGTTGTAGCCGCTAGCGCTATTCAAGGATACATTTGCAGCCCCGCCTCATTGGACTCTGCTAAACTCCCACCTGTCCAGCCACCCACGTTCTCCATCTCAAACATCCCCGCCTCTACATCAACATCCACCGTATCCGATGAGCCTCTATCCACCGGCTTCCCTACCACATTCACTGGGCCCCTGCTTTTTGCTCCCCAAGACAACTTGAACACTGACGGCATCTACCCTGGAAAGTACACTTATGCTGATGACATCACTCTCGAGGGCCAAGCCAAAGTTGTCATGGAGAACTACGACCCCAAATTTGCTGCGCTCGTCGCCGAAAAGCGCAAGGCATTTGCTCCATTCGACGGTGTCCGTAAGGAGGGTGTCGTTCTTGTATCTGGTTACAACTTTGGCACAGGCTCTTCTCGCGAACAGGCTGCAACGGCGCTCAAAGCTGCAGGTGTTCCTCTAGTCATTGCTGGGTCCTTCGGCGATATCTTTAAACGTAATGCCATCAACAATGGCCTAGTCTGTCTTGAATCTCCAGAACTCGTCAGTGACCTGACTGGACGCTATGCCAAGGATGGAAAACGTGGAGCTGGAGGGAAGAATGGGGAGCTCACGGTGGACATGGGCATGACAATCGAGGTGGGCATGAAGGACGGCAAAGCAATCGTGCTCACTGCGAACACGGGCGAAGGAAAGACATATTATTTGCGTCCTGTTGGGGCTAGTGTGCAAGAGTTGTGGGTGGCTGGTGGACTGGAGGGCTTCATCTTGAAGGAGATCCAGGCTGAGTCCAAGGCATGATGGCAACTAATTCTATGTACGTATCTAGGCATGTTTAGAACTTAACGGATGAAGATAGATACAGTGATCATCTGATTTAAAGCTACGAAAGTCTTATATGCATTCGACGTGGTGCTTTCACCATCTGAAATAGGCTGAAGGAACCTTAGGCCACATTCTTCCTATCTTCGGCAGCGAGACGGTCATGCTCAGCGATATCCCTCGAAAGTACGATAAGATAAACTGAAAGAGGCCGAAAATTTTGTGAACTCACATGGCCTCCCAAGGGTAGTCCAACCTAGTAACCGATCGATCAAGGTTGAGTGTAGAAACGTCGAAGAAAGAACTCACCAAACATCCTGTACTTCTTCGCCAGCGTAATATCTGCAAACAGTCTCTCATTATCTGCATAGTCAATCAAGTTTTTCGACTTTACGGTGTTCCCTTTGGCAACTCGACTAGTTTAGGTTTGTTCTTATTGTGAACGACGAAAATGGCGAACTTGGTAGCACTGCGTAGTGCCTCACGCTCGGATTCGGGCCTTCTTAGAAGTTCTTCTTCTACATCTTTTTGAAGTTCTGTAAGAGCATAACTAGGGAGGATATCAGCACAGGCAACTACATAGCACTAGATGTGCTTACCCAAGGGTCTTCCGTGTGTCATCAACCTCATCCTACACATACAAGTGAAAGTCGTCCATCACAAGTAGTACAATGATCTTACAACGATAAGAATCCTCTTTCCCAGCAAAAGCTTTCCTGGATTCGGTGATCTGTGGTGATAGAAAAATGAATCTTGTCGAAAAGAAGAGTCTAGGCACCAACATCCACTGTGTCCTCACGACTTCCTTTCCAATCTGGTCTCGCCCAGTACCGGGAAGAGGTTCGTAAAGCGACAAACCAATTGCTTGAATCTGAAGAGCCTTGTTCTCGGTGATTTCTCTGAGAAACGTGCGCTGTTCAGATGCAGATGATCAGATGATGACTGCAGTACACGTCTGTCTGATCCTTTGACTGACCATCACACGAGCAGGGAAGAAACCTCTAATAGTCTAAATTGTAAGTTGTTACATTTTGGTTATATTTGAAGGTGTACAGACCCTCCACCTAAAGAAGGCTTAGTAGAGATCTACCCATCAAGGAAAGCCAAATACCAATGGCAACCATGAGGTCAGGGTTGAACTCTTGTGCAAGTTTGGGAGTGACGCCGCGTATAAGGTTGTGGATGTCATTATAGGTGACGTGCAAATGCTTGACTTGATCTTGTTCCATAGTGAAAGAGGATGCAGCGATGGTATTGAGTAGTTCCAAGATAAACAATTCAGAAATGATCGGGAAAGTCACTGATCCGGATAGCCTTTTTTATCGACAACCATGTCAGGCGAGTCCTCACTGTCTCTACTCCTCGCTGAGCCTCTCAACCCTCTTCAGATGTACCATCTGCGTCCGGTTCAGGCTCTAGCATCCCACAAACAAAGGCGATCGGCAGTCTTGCGAAGAAACAAGGCGATGTAACCCGTCAGGGAGCTCAGAAGCTCAAGTTCGTGCCTACCTTGCCAGCCAGGAGGAAGAAGGAGTAAGTAAGTCATTTAGAAAAGTCTGATAAACTACTTTGCTTATACCGGCGCTCAGGGAAGTCAAACCGGTATGCCTCGATCCTTGCCTGATACCTGCAAATCCTGAATGCGAAGCTGTAGGAACCAACACAGGAAGCACTGCCACCTGCCTCTACAAACGAACGTGGCCGTGGCAGAGGACGAGGTCGGGGAGATGCAAGAGGACGGGGCCGGGGAGCACCTCCTGTGGTTGAAATGACCGCGAGTGGCCCTTTTGCCATGGGACCTGCTCTGGCGGGCCAAACCGCAACACGACGAGCCATGCCTCGATCTAATTTTGCTCCAGTTCCTACTACAGGCTCTGCGTCGTCTCTGGGATCTAGCCTAGTGCGTGGAGCTGCCCCCACGTTGAAAGGAAGAGGTCCCAAGCCCAACGAAGTCAAAGAGGAAGACGGAGAGGTTTATTCCGATCCAGATGAAGGTGTCGAGATCGTCGATATGGAGGATGTTCACAACATGGATTGGATGGCGCCTGAGAGTTTGCGGAAGGATAAGCAACAGAAAAAGGTCAAAAAGGAAGAGCTTTCACGCAGTGTTGGTATGTCATTGCACTTGACATTGAACTTGTCACGATCTCACGGTTTATAATAGCGGATGGCGTTGATGTCAACGCCGCAAATGCGCTTGACCTAAGCGATAGTGGCGAAGAAGAGGAACTGGAAGACATAATTGAACACTTTGCCGCTGCTGCTAATGTTGAACAGGTAAGTTTCAGGCACCTGATGTGATATATGCCCAACAACTGTATTTTGTAGGATTCAGATCTCCGAGAAGAGCGGTTATATCTCTTCCAGTTCCCTTTGCCATTCCCTACGTTTGTGTCACCAGACACAAATATCCCGACACCCGTTGAAGACGTTCCGTTGTCTGATGGCACAACTAGCAAAAAAGTTGCATTCTCAGATACGGTCAAATCCGAACCTGGTCCGTCAAATGCCCCGTCCGCCGAGACAAAAACTGCCCAACCCAAAGTTGATGGTGTGATCGGAAGACTTGAAGTGTATCGTAACGGCGCAGTCAAGATGCGGCTAGCGAACGGAATTTTACTCGACGTATGTTATGACATCGACGTCTTTCGTCGCAAAGCTAACAGCATGTTGGATGACAGGTCACTGCTGCTACTCAACCGTCTTTTCTGCAACAAGCCGTACACCTGGATGAGGAGAAGAAGCGTCTTGTAGTCCTTGGAGAAGTCAACAAACGTTTTTCTGTCTCCCCTGATGTCGACACTCTTTTATCAGCAATGGAGTCTGCCGGCCAGGAGCTTGCTACGCCCTTTGACGACGAAGGCCTCATCCAAATGGACACGACATGATCTTTATTACATCAAACAAAAGTCTATACATTGAGTTTGACATTGATACCGAGTACATTAATACAATTGCATCGACAGACAGACACTAGACCAAAATCAACAACCAAGCAGAGAAGTAAGACCCATCCCAAATGTTACAAACCTCTAAGGACCATAACCCATCCACATCTCGTAATGGTTCTGAGCGGTCGGCTCCTGGATTTGCCGAGGAGGGTAACCGTAAGAATTATTTGATTGAGGGCCTTGGACGGCAGTATCATGGCCATGTACATAGGGCATGTATGCATGCGTGGGTTGGTGTGGTGATGCCTGCTGGGGAAAGCAGTCATGCGATACTACATAATTCCACGCCGCCTTCGGTGCCCCAATCACCGACTGATCACGGACAGGTTGCGCTGAATGGACCTCGCCTGAAACGCCCACGATGGGATTGTTTGTCATGTATGAAGTCGGCACGGCTCGAGTAAGGGCGGAGTCCCTGGACAATGGGTCATGAAGCGCTTTTCCGATAGAAGAATATGAATGGTCCTCGAAACGATGTATGGAGCCTTCCATGACAATGTCTGATTGAGGTTTTGTCATCATGTTGGCAGAAGTACCCAAAGGGTAGTAGCTAACGGAAGGATCCGTGATAGTGTTCTGTGCAACAGTAGGGCTGCTGCGGGTCACGGTTTCAGGATGGAGAGTCGGTGGGGAAGCGGCGACGTGCGATGGCGAGTTCGGATTCGACTTGGTCGTGATCACGGATTGCCGACCGTTAACTACCTCGAGTTCATCAGGTTCATCAGACGCAGGCAGAGGGACACTTCGCTTCTGGCCACTCCTGAAAGCCATGTATGATCCGTTTGCGCGTTGGAATAATGAGCAAAGAAAGTTCTTTTGATGGCGAATCAGTGAATTCAAGTTTGAATGACACATGATCTACTTACCCAGACGGATGACGGTCGGCACAGCTTGGACCCTTCTTGGAAGAACGGAATGGCGCCTCTCAATATTTCCATGGCTTTATTACTAAGTGAGCACCCAGGGCTTTCAACTATGAGGGCTGCAAGAACCACCTGACATCGCTTGTTAGAGGCATGCCAAAAGAGTAGACAAAAAGTACACACGCATGACGAAAAGTACCCCGACCAGAAGAACCAGACGTAACGGCAGAGAGGATGGACAGCATAGAGGGTTTTCAATACGGATATGAGGCGCCTGGACACTTGAAAGGTGGTCTCCACAGATTTCTTGTATCGATGCGTTAGAGGGTTATCAGATGCTTCGCGAATAGCCTGAGCAAAGTAGCTCCGATGTATGTACAACAAATCTATTTCAAAGAATCAGCGCGATACAATGCGCTCGAAACACTGATTGTACGAACTAGAATCTCTGACGCACAGAGTGCAGTATTGTTGCAAAGCGAGTGCAGGGTCAGATGACCATTGGTATCCATTATTGTCCTCAGGCCAGCGTAAATGTTTAGGAATTGGGTAATTTTGAATGAGCGTATCGATCTCAAGCAAAGCCTTGTACGACGGATACCGCGTACTGAATACGTGGTCAATAGACTTGGACATGCATTTCACAGAATATCGGAATTTCCAGGCATGGACTGTTGGGGCATCAAATGAAATGCCTTTGCCGATCGCATCAAGAAAAGGCGTACTTACACCCAAGGGATTCCTCATCGGCTACAGGACCCACTTGCTGCAGATCCTCGGGATATTTACAGTCTGCATGCTGAATAAAAAGCGACCCGGGTCGGCCATGTACGAGACTCTAGTACGTAAAGCAATGATCACAAGTATCTAAGAATATGCTTTTTTTCACTCACCGACCAACTCTCCCAGACGAAGAGCTCCCAAAAGAGCTAAGATCATCAGTTGAGTTTGAGATGTATTTGATAAGCACAAGGAAACTAACATGCCGACGTCTTTGTATCTCCTGCGGATCGAGGTTCCAGGCGGCACTATCACGTTCTGATAATCAAAGAAATTAATCATCATCCATCAGTCCGGAGAGGAGCTGGTCTTACGTAGTCCAATCTGGGGCAGAAGCCAGAACAAGACTCATCAGTGGGTAAATCTCATCAAACGTGATTCGAAGGGGCCCTTACCGTTTGTGCTATTCGAGTGGTTAAGCCCGTCAGAAGCCATCTTTCTTCCTTGTCAGATTGACTCGAGTTATAAACGAAACAGAAGACAAGAAAGAGCGCCTGGACAGTGGCACATGTTACTTCGAGCAAGATCGAATCAAGGGAGAAGGCCGCTCGAGCGAGAGCGTAATACTGCTCGGCTACAGTTGCCGCGTCCGAGTGAGACTCGTAGAGATTGCCGTTGGCAAGGACCATGAAGAATACGGCGAGACGATGGGAGTGCAAGGTATCGGTGGAAGGATAACCTTCGGAACCATATATTGGATTGAGAATGGAGACGACGAAATCGTTGTAGGGAATAGGATCATACCTGGAAGATGAGGTCAGATGGCTGGAGAATCAGCACAGAAATAGGGACCGTACATCCAGGCAGCACTAGAGTAGTAGACACAAGCTAGCTCCATGGCCCTCTCTTTGTGAGGAAGATAGCGGATGAATATTGATTTGCTGTAGGGCGAGTCCTTGAAACCAAAAGGAAACGCATTCATCAGAGTGAGAATCTCGTCTGGAAGATTGAGGTGATATCGTGGTGTAGTGTGCGGTTCTTCATGCTAGAGAAGCGATGTCAGGCAGATTTGCCAAATGAAACAAGCGAGATGACAAACTGGGAGGAGATCTTGGAGATACTACACATGGTAGGGGTCAGAGGCTTCGGGTAGAGAACGGTGAGTGTGTGACAACGTACCTCTGACCCTGCAGACTCGCCGTGATACTTGGCCTGACCATCTACTCCAAGCGAGAGGGAGCCAATCGCCTCTGAAACGGCTTCGACGCCATCTGGTTCATCAAGTTCGCGAGCAGTGCGAAAACCATCGTCCCTGTCTGCAGATGATCTGGACAAGGCCAGCCTTGCTTCTAGCTCACGAACGCGTGCGTGCAAAGTTTTTACTTGTTCAGAAAGCTTCTGGGCCTGGGCCATAAGGACTCTTTTTTTTTTGTCAAAAGTCACACTGACGAGATGTGATTGCTAATAGAGCTTACTTGTTGCCTTTGGTAGCGGCCAGTGTTCCTGTGTCGAGATTCTTATCAGCTCTCCACATGTTCAGTCACATTGGACATACCCTCGGGACAGATACCGGCACAACCACGCCTATCGCGCATCGTCAGATGTAATTCAGTATCTTTAGGGCAAAGAAGGCATGCCTGACGCATGATTGGCACGGAAACGTTCTGCAGAAACGATAAGCTCAATTGCACAGAGTGCGGACAAGGTTTTACCTATCGCATTTGAGTTTTGACCTAGGTTGTGGAGTTAGTTTTCCGCGGGGCTGGGGGTGGAGAGAGTATACCTGCGGCATTCTGCACAAGAAAGACCAAGCTTACGGGCGGCAAAGGTATCTGAGGACTCAGACTTGACAGGCTCAGAGGCCATTGAAGGGTGGCTTGATGGAAAGAGGGAAGGACACTGTGTGGTATGTATGTGGATTGGAGGCGGGATTGTCCGGGGCCGTCCCTGGAGCTGTGATGGGTCGCAATCCTGGAAACGGCACATTTTCGTAAAACCGATCGCCAATACTCAGCGGCGCACACACATGCACTGATCACAGTGCAAAAGAAGGACAACAGCGTGCTTTTTTTTTCTACATAGATACAATGGAGAATCGTGACTACCGCGTATGCTCTGCTACCTGCACCCGTCCTGGGAGAACCGTGTCAGTATATGGAAGCCATGCATTAGAAAGAAGACACGAAGAGAAGAAGAATCAGAGGTAGCGGGCAAGGTCCACCAAGGCAGCCCTGCCCGAAGGTAGCTGAGAGAAGTTCTGCAGTGCAGGGTGCGCTCCTGCATAAAGCCAAATGCCTCAAACATCATGCACAACAACGAGAGAAAACAAAACACGCGGAGACTGCACTCACCAGAAGAAAAGTAGAAAAAGACAGAACGACGACCATTCCAAAAATTTCGTCGCTTTATACAAATTAAAACTCCGCAAACTCCGAAACCCCGCCGTTCGCAACCGCCACCGTGTGCCAACGTGCATGTCGGCGCCATTGCAGCAGACGACATCCGCAGCAACGAATGCGTCGTCCCCGCAGGACGCCCAGCAGCCGCAGCCCAGCGCCGTAGCAGGCCCGTCCTCGGCCCCTGCACAGACCCGGCAAGAGGCAGAAGAGGCGCGCAAGGACCGCACCCTGGTCGAGTTCCTGCTCATGTTGGATGAATATGAGCCCCTGGTGCGTCGCACAGTCGCCCTGTCGTCGTCTGCAGCCCATCGCGTCTCAGATACCCAATGAAGTCACCGACTACTACCTCCAGCGCGTCGGATTCGAGTGCGAAGACGTCAGACTGTACGTCGTCCCTCTTTGACACAGCGTCGCCTCACACGTGCACAGAAAACGCCTGCTCTCGCTCGCAGCGCAAAAGTTCGTGTCTGACATTGCGGCAGACGCCTACCAGCACGCACGGATCCGGACGAATGCGGCAGGAGGACGAGCACGGGCGAACCAGCCCCTGGGCCCTGGCCTGATCAAGGTGGGGAGCTCGATTGGCCAGACGATGCGGTGCTCACTGTTTGCAGGACAAGACGCGCACGACGCTGACGATGGACGACCTGAGCGCGGCGCTGGGAGAGTACGGAATCAATGCACGCAAGCCCGAGTTTTACTTGTAACTCTTGTATTAGTAGTCAATTGATTGATGTGACCGTGACTGTCACGCTATGACTCTCAAGCTCAAACCAACAAGTCCTCGCTCGCCGCCGTCCTCGTCGTTCTCCTTCGACGCCGATGACAGCCCCGGCGAGCCCACCGTGCTCTCGTCGCCGCCCACGCACTGGCACCCAGGCAACACAATGAGGATCTATGGCGCCCAGCCGCTCAGCACCATCTCCCAGGTCGGTGTTGTGCGGTGCAAAGACTGCTCCAAGCCCGTTCTCCGCAGCAGCATGTCCGAGCACCTCGAGATGTGCGCGATTTCCTCGAACAAGTCTCTCAAATCCTCTGGCAAATCCCTCCCAGAGTCTGAAGGTCAAGTCTCGTCTCGATCTGTGTTTCTTTGGCTCACCGTCCATAGGCAGATCTGGCAAGAAACGCAAGGGCTCTCCTGCGCCCGAAGACTCCGGCCCAGCAAAGAAGAAAACTAAACCGATCCCCAAGGTGACCAAAGGACGTGTCAAAGGGCCCGTCGATTACGACCGACAATGCGGTGTGATCAACGACAAGGGCCTCCCCTGCTCGCGCTCCCTGACATGCAAATCGCACTCGATGGGCGCCAAGCGTGCAGTGCAGGGCCGCACACGTCCGTACGACGACCTGCTCCTCGACTGGCAGCGCGCCAACAACCCCAACTTTGTCGAGCCTGTCAAACGAGAAACCAAAGCAGAGAAAAAAGAGAAACGTGACAAGGAAAAGCTCGAGAAGAAACGACTCGCAGACGAAGCAGCGGCCGCACTCGGTCTCGATCCGTCGAGCAAAAAGTCTGCAATACCGGGGACATCGAAAAAAGCCGGGAAAAAAGCTGCGGCGGCTGCTGTGCGTCTTGCAGAGGAACTGGGCGAAGAGGTGGCAGAAGACATGGAGATGCTGGACTCTGAGGCGGAGATGGACGAGCTGGTGCGGGTTGTGAGGATTGCAGAGGACAAGGGCGTCGTCGCTGCGCCCCTGGCTGTGGCGTGCGACGCGAGCAGCTGGTTTGTGCAGCGGCGAGAGCGGGCGCGGTGTTGCCGCGATCTGCTTATCGGCGCTCTGGGCATTGGCGGTGGACTGAGGACAGTAATCAAGCATTAGAATCAGTGGCTGTGCTGCCACATAAACTTCATTTGTAACGACCATAATGCGTTTTGTTTTCTTTCTTTTTCTCGCAGCGTCTGCACGCGCTCTCCACTTTTATCTCGATGCAAACCAAAAGCGCTGTTTCATAGAAGAGCTTCCCACCGACACCGTCGTCCAAGGCACTTATCGTGCTCTCGAGTGGTCAGACGGCGCACAGGCCTACTCGACAAACCCAGAGCTCGGCATCATCGTCGAGGTCGTCGTGCGTCTGTCTTTTCTCTTTTTCTTCTCGCCCACCTCACCCATTCCCAGGAATCCGAAAAGGAAGACGTCCTCGTCAAAACAACCGGTCCGCCCGAGGGCAAGTTCACCTTTACCTCCCACGACGCAGGCGACCACTCCATCTGTCTCTCCACAAACTACACCTCGTGGTTCTCCCACACCCACATCCGTCTCTACCTCGACATCGTCGTCGGCACAACAAAACCCGACGTCGAACAAGACCGCACACACGTCTCTGGCCTCGCGGCCAAGGTACGCGACCTCAACGTCAAGCTCGAGGACATCAGGAGGGAGCAGCAGTACCAGAGGGAGCGAGAGGCCGACTACCGCGACCTCAGCGAGGCCACAAACGCACGCGCAGTCTGGTACAGCGTCGCGCAAATCATCGTCTTGGTCGCCACTTGCGCGTGGCAGCTCCGTCATCTCAAGGTTTGTTTCCCCCCCCCCTCTCCCGTGTCTTGTATCTTCTTACATTCTCTCCGCAGCGCTTCTTTGAGGATAGAAAGAGTAGATAGGTGCAATATACC
>JAGGAU010008381.1:0-28760 GCA_017657275.1 Termitomyces sp. T108 | reverse complement strand
AAATGAGAGACCCGTTATTAAATACCAATAACAGACTAGGAACGAAGCGAATCAAACGAATGATTGAAAAAAAAATCGCAAGGGCGAGCGAATGAAAAAAGAGCGCGGGCGCAAAAGTCAGTTGCATTGCATCACAAATCCTCCTCCCGATCCCACCTCGTAATCTTCGCGAGCGGCCGATAATAATACTGTTTATACTTCTTCGTCTCATTCCTCTTCGCAGGGCGCGGCATCATACTCCGAATCAGCGCCGCACGTTCCTGGTCCTCGTCCATCTCCGGCACATAAAACCACTGTGCCTCCAACGGCCTCCCCGAGTCATCCTGTAAGAATAACAAACATAATCCTCCGTGAGCACACCACCGAAAGAAGCGAAAGGCAACAAACCTTGAAACTACTCTCGACCTTTCCAAATACCCCACTGCCCCCTGTAGTCGCCTCGCCCTCGCCCAACACCCGCTCGATGATCTCCACCCACTCCTTCTCGCTCCGCTGCGCTCCGAGTGACGGCCGACACTGCATCGTGCTCCTGTACAGCGCTGACGCGGGCAAAGACGACGCGCGCGACGTCGCCATGCTCTCGATCAACATACCCCGTATCTCTGCATGCAGCGCTTCACTCTCTGGGTCCTTGAGCGGTAAAAGTCCTTTCTGTGTTTTCGGCTTCACCTTGTCCTCCGAGGACTGTGATTTCGATGACGATGACGACGGCGATGGCAACGGCGACGGACTCGACGACGCATGTGAGATGGATGCTCTTTTCTGTTTTGATGCCGAGGAACTCGTTAGAGCCTCTACACGTCGTTTTCTTTGCGACGACATATCCCCTTCGACTTTCTTCTGCTTCTTCTGCTTCGGCGCAGGCTCGTTTTCCTCCTCGAACCTGCGTTTCACCTCCTTCGTTTTCTTCAAACCCGAGCCGGATCCCGATTCCATCGAAACGCCAACTTTTGCCTTTTTCCTGCTAGACGACAGGTCGCCTTCACTCTCCCTCTCTTTTCTCTTCTTTATCATTCGCGTCTTGTTCATGCGAGCACCGACGCCATTCTCGTCCATTATCCTCAACGCCTCCTCGTCCTTCAACTTTGACGTCACCTTTCCCTTGCACTGCATCGAATTCAGACCCAGACCTTCAGGTTCATCCGCGTCCACATCCAAGCGCGAGCTCGAGGCACCCGCCTCCTTCTCTTCCTCATCTCCAAACAACTCTCTTGCGACTACAGCCACTGCCGCATCGCCATCATCTCCGGAAAGTGTCAGTGGCGGCAAAGATGGCGCATCGAGTTCCTGCTCGTCTGATGGGGGCAACGAATCCAGGAACGACAGTGGACTTGAAGGTGGCAGATGGGGCGAGGACGGGGCAAAGGACAATGGGGAGATTGAGCGTATGGCAGGCAGAGGCGAGGATGAAAGCGGCGGTGAAGACGGAGGTAGCGGAGAATAGGCTCTAGATTCCCCATCCTTATCTCCATCGGTGCTCTCGGCCGCAGATGACGGGACTTCAGTAAGCGGGGGAGGGGTCAAGGTTGTCGGCAGAGGTTCAGAAACGGGTCGTATGGGTACATCGAGTCCTGAAATTGGGGGCGGCGATGACACTGGTGTAGATTGGCGGTGGAGGACTTGGGGACGCTGAGGCGGGGGGTCGTATCTCCAGCGCCCGCGCTCAGCAGAGACGCGGAAGAACGTCGCACGCGCATCGACGTCGACGAAACCAAAGCCTTCGCTGTCTGTGTCGTCTTCGTCTTCACTCGACGAGTGGGTTAGTTCGTGCGCCGTGTGCAGTTCTTGTGCAAACAGTGATCTGATGCCAGGAAGGCTTGTCTGCTTTGCCGGCAAGTCGCGCAGGCCTCTCCACACACCCAGGACCTCGCCATCGTCGCCCTCTTCGCTGCGGATCTCGAGTCCAATGCCAGGGCTCGATCGAATGCCCACACGCACACGTCGACAGCAACGGTCCCGCTCCTTCACAGGCGTCATGGGAGGCGACGACGAGCGGGGCGGGGACGACGGGGGGAACGCGCGCCAGCTGGAGGACGGCCGGGGCAGATTGAACATGGCGGTTGGGTGATAAGACAGGTGTCACGTGTATAGACACCCTGGGGAATGAGTAAACGCGTTTTCGAGCGGAGCGCGAATTTCCTGGGTGCACGTGCTTGGACGCGTCAGGTCATGTGCGCGGACGTCGCAGGGGACTTGAAAGACGTCGCACATTGAGGAGAAAGCAAACGAAATGAATGTCCAAGACAATCCGGTCAGCCTCTGTGAGTGGATTGAGGGGTTTGTGCGTGGTCAATAGTTGTCATGAAGAACAGATAGTGTAGCGCACTGCCTTTGAAGTCCATTTGTGCGTGGCAATAGGTCTTGAGACAACCACCACTTGTTAGAGTAAAACTTGGCAGCAGGCATCCACCGGACCGGGCCTTTGAATTACAAGCCTTGACTCGAGCGCCCAAGGTCACGTGGCATTTGCTTTATCTAGACCCGACGACTCGTTGCTCAGCTTGATCATCGATCAGCCCAGCCTCGACGCACTCTACAACAGCGACCAGCATGTCTTCCGACGGGGATTACTACGACGACGCCGAGTACGACTACTACGACGACGATGAGGACATGATGGACGGAACACAGGACGAAGGTCAGGCAGGGCAGTGTCTCGCTGCAAGGCGTGTTGACGACGTGTTTCCAGACGACGACGACGACGACATGGAGCTCGACGACGTAGACAACGACGACTTCAAGCTTGCCCCGAAGAGCAAGCGCAGACCATACGAGATTGATTACGAATCACTCAGCCAGCCCGAGGTCGAGCGGCGCATGAAGGAGGACGTCGACCACATAAGCGGCATTCTCGGTGTCGACGTGAGTCTTTCCTCGTTTACTGCACAGATCTCATAGAAAAACAAACAAAATTCCAGGAGAGCACAGCGGCGCTTCTGCTGCGCTGCATGTCGTGGAACAAAGAACGTCTAATCGAGAAATACATGGACAATTCCTCCAAAGTCCTCGTCGCTGCCGGCGTCGACGTCGATCGCTCGTCGTCCTCGCCGCCAGCCCGCACGCCGCCGGGCAGCAGACGCCCGACGCGCTCTGCCTCCAAACTCTTCAGCCTCGGCTCCAGCTCCTCATCCAAAGCACCCAGCAGGTCCGTCAAACCACCCCCAGCCTCCTTCGTCTGCCCTATCTGCTTCGACGAAGACCCCTCGCTCCGACCCCTCTCCCTCGCCTGCAACCACGCCTTCTGTTCAGGCTGCTGGATCGCGTACTTTACATCCAAGATCAACGACGAGGCCGAACACAGTATCCGCTGCATGGCCGAGGGCTGTTCCCTCGTCGCTCCAGACCCGTTCGTCCGCTCCCTGCTCGACGATCCCAGCTCCGACGCCGCAGCCGAGAACGCCGCGACCTTTGCGCGGTTCCAGGAGCTCCTCGTGCGCCACTTCGTCGCGTCCGACCCGAGCCTCAAGTACTGCCCCTACCCCTCGTGCACCAACACCGTCTCGTGCCCCGCAGCCGCCGGCAAGTCGATCCTCACGACCATCGTCCCCATCGTCTCATGCGGCGCGCGGGGCATCGGCGCGGACATTGCGTACGCGGGCGAGGACGGGCTCGGCAAGGAGCACAAGTTCTGCTTCGGGTGCCCCGTCGAGAGCGACCATCGCCCCGTCGTCTGTGCGGTCGCGAAGACGTGGCTGAAAAAGTGCAGAGATGATAGCGAGACTGCGAATTGGATCAAGAGTAACACAAAGGAGTGTCCAAAGTGTCAGAGTACGATTGAGAAGAACGGGGGATGCAAGTGCGTTCTTTTTGTTTTAAACAAGATACAGTGTACTGATCCGCGGTGTAGCCACATGACATGTAAGAAATGCAAGCACGAGTTTTGCTGGGTGTGTATGGGCCCATGGCAAGAACACGGCACGGCATGGTACTCGTGCAACCGCTTCGACGAGAAAGCCTCTCTCGAAGCACGCGATGCCCAATCGCGCAGCCGAGCCTCTCTCGAGCGATATCTCCACGTACGTCCTCCCCTCCCTCTCCCTCCCATCCACCCTTACCCCTCCCGCAGTACTACAACCGCTACGCGAACCACGAGCAATCCGCCAAGCTCTCCGTCGAGCTGTACGCAAAGACCGAGCGGAAGATGGAAGAGATGCAGATCTCGTCGACGCTCACATGGATCGAGGTGCAGTTCATGAAAAAGGCGGTCGAGGAGGTCGAGAAGTGCCGTATGACGCTCAAGTGGACCTACGCGATGGCGTATTATCTCGCCAAGACGAACGAGAAGGAGCTGTTTGAGGATAATCAGAGGTGCGTCGTGGGCGTTGGTTTCTTTTTTTAACATTACCAAAGGATGGATGCATGTGTCTTTCTCTGTAGGGACCTCGAAAAGGCAGTCGAAGACCTTTCGGAGCTGCTCGAGCTGCCCATCGAGCAGGAGAGCATACCGATCCTGAGGCAAAAGGTCACAGACAAAACGGTACGTCCGCCGCAAACCCGTTCCTTCTCATCATCTCCTCACCCGCCCCGCCCCCTACGCAGGTATACGTTCAAAAGCGCAACGAGATCGTGCTAGACGACACGGCGACTGGGTTCCTCGACGGGCGGTGGAGATGGAATGTCCTGCTTGAGGGGTTCGAGGAGCCCGAGAAGTGTGAGTTTTAGTATGTCAGTGAGAGCGGGACGAGCGGGCGCGCCGGGCGCCGGGCGCTGAGTCGATAGATGTGGGTGGGTGGGTGGTGGGTGGTTGGTGTCGCGGGGTGGTAATACCTAAGTAACCATGAAGTACATGAATAATGCTCTCTCCATTACTCTTTATTATATACAGATGTCGTTTCAGTGGATCGATTATCGCTGCTCTGCGCTATGTTTCTCGTTTCTTCATTTCATTGATTTATTTTATCTCTCTTTTTTTCGGACTTTTGACTTGGCGAGTGCCGTACCTCAAGATGCATACTAATGAGAAGTGAATGTTGGACTGTCCCTCATGAATCCGAAGAGGGAACTTTCACTTGCGGTGTATCTGGTGCAGCTTGCGCGACAGGGCGGATAAGCTAGCCCTAACTGGTACGGCGGGCCCAGGGTTCGACATTCAGTCCCCGTCCCTGTACGATTCGGGTCCTCGTTGGCTCGGGCGTGCCCTGAGACTATGTAACAGGATCATGGATCACGGGCTCATGGGACAAGGGGTGCGATTACACACACTTCACACTTACATACCACTTACATACTTGCACCTCTCGAGTCATTGATGGCCATCCCGCTGTCTTGTCAAGTCATCAAGTTAGTCATTCAGGTGTGTACTAGTACCTAAGTACTAAAATTATAGATTTTGATGTACGCCGTTGTTAGGACCAGGACCTGGCTGTTGTTAGCTTTAAGTGGTGATGGCAATACGGCGCAACTTTAAATGCTTAGAACGAAAATTTTTTGTTGTACTTCTTCGTAACAAGTATTGTAGCGATATACCTTAGAGATCGGAATGAATCAAGCTAAGGAACTTTACCCACTACGGAGCTACTAGTACTGAGTATTCCAAGAGATCACGTGTACGTATACGTCTCGCCCCTGCTATATACGTCTAAATAGAATTTACATTCTCTACTCAGCCCCCAGATTATCAGGTGCTTCTGACATGCCGGGAAATAAGTACGAGGTGTAACGAGCCTTGAGGACGTTTCCATTTCCTCCCACGTCCAGCTGACCTGATTCCCCCAAGTCCGCCGGAGAAAATTTGACGCTCGAGGGTAGGCACTAGGTCATTTCTAGATTGACTAGTTTTCCTCTGGAAGAGGAATAGATAGTGTTGATTATCTCATCTACTCCCAAGGGACATATTGCGGACGTCTCAATATGACTAAAAAACCAAAGAGCTTTTGTAAAATTTAAGAACTCCTTATTTATTGCTGAAACCTGATGTAGAGTCGGCTCATGGAAATAAACCAAGGTTTTCTTTGAAATCTTTGTGTGAAATTTTCGATTCCCGAGAGGTTGGTGATCCACAGTAAGTATCAGGAATCTGAGAAGGATGCAGAATTGATAGCTTTCAATGGTGTAGTTATTGTTCCCCACCCCTTAGTCAGCGCCTGACTTGAAAATTCTTCAGGACACAAGGCATGTGGAAGCAACCTTGAAAGCTTTGGCTGATATCTAAATGAAAAAACCTTATGGTAGTATATTTTTCAATGTATTTTGAGATGCAAAGTTCAGATCGGGAGTTGGTTTGGTCAGAAGAATTCTCATTGTGGAGATATCAGGACGTCGTATTTGTGTGTCCAGAATTGTCCGATGAGAGCCCGAACAAGTGGTCCAACCCTGGAGCAACAAGCACAGCCAATGATGACGAGGATGGGGGGAAAACCAAAGATAGGAAAAAGCTATTATTATCCTGAAGTGATGTTCGAGAACAATAATAGCGTCTGCGGACCGCAGCTACACGGCGAAGAGCGGTATCGTTGATCGTTGATGAGTGTACACAGAATCAAATGATCGTAGTCAGATGTCGATTTATCTTTTCGACGATTTCGAAAGTTGATCCATTTGTTGCGGGCTTGCTGAACCTGTGAAAGATCAGAGAGCCAATGTGAAATGGCTACTCTGTTAAGTCAAATCATCTCACATCTAATTCAGTCAAGGACTAAATGCGCCGATTGTCAAGGGGCAGGGGAGAGGACGTAGATATCATCGAGATGCTTTGGTCAACCCCGGTATTTAAGGAGTGATGGTTCGTGATCGACATTGTCCAATGCCACGTAACAAGACATCATCGGGAGTATGACAAATGATGATGTCCAGCTGTCTTTCGTAAGAAAAGAGATTGGAGATCTGTACGGATCTATGTAGTTGATTTTCATTCGGCACTGTAGCAATTCACCCGACGCGTCGTTAGCGAGAGATTGAGTAGCTTGTACTGTGGACAGTATAAAAGTTAATTGCCTTGGAGATCAAATGGAGCGTAAAGCCGAAATAAGTATCGTGAATAGAAGCCGATGGAATGGTCGAATATTCATGTTTCCGAGCACCTTCAAGAAGCACAGACGCGTGCTTGTCCGCGGATAAAAGTTTGATCTGGGGGTCCACTCATCTATTTTCCTGAGCCAGCAACGAGCAGAAATGTCGGTGTCGTCCTGGGTAATGACGTATTGTCAAATCGCCATATGACCGCATTTGTTATTGTGGCTGATCATCTTCATCAGGGGGAGAACATGTGCTCAGGCGCTGAACTTGAAACAGATGCTGTCTGTAGTTGCAATCCACTTCACGTGCAACAGGTGTAAATGAGGGAATTTTCGTTCCATATCCGAGTCCGATTAAATTCCGTGCAGGTGGGCATGGGAACGCCTGTGGCAAGACCGGTCGTGTGCCTTCCATCTTCAGAAGTCGCAGGTGTGCGAGCTTGTATGAATACAGTCGAAAATTAAGATAGACTCGAGTGCCATGAGAAGGCATTTGGGACACTTTCGCGCGCACAGCCTAGCGGAGATCAAGTCATCTGAATGATGCAGGGTCGTCAAGAGAAGAGAGACAAGACGACTTCGGGACATGTGCTTTTGATGTAAGGTGCTTTCTGGCGTAAGTAGTACATACATACTTAAGTCAGCTATGGGCGGTGAAGAGAGCCCACATATCCCTAATTCACGCCACCCCCCACAGTATCGATAGTGTCAATGTCGACAGACAACTCGACTTCTAGGCGCATGCTACAACGCGCTGGGAACTTGCTCACAAACACAAACCAGCGAGTGCACAAGGAGTTGAGCGATGCACCGTCGACAGACACGACATTGGTCAATGTACCGCGGACAGTCAAGCTCAGTGCATCTATCAAGCGCAAGTTCAAGGAGGCGACATCGCTGGGCCGCTCGTTGTCGGTGAAGGGGAAAGGAAGTAAAATTGTGGAAGAATCAGAGTCACATCCGAAGGCACGTTCGAGACATGCGCGATCAATGTCCGCGACGGCGGCGATGATGCCTACTCCGCCACCAACTCCGACAGCGGCCGCCCCAAGACTTCTACATTCGACTAGTTCACCGCCATCGTCGACAACGCCGACGAAAAAGACAGGAGATACCATAACAAGTCCTGCTGGCGCGAACACTTCTGTTTCCTCACGACGGCTCTCTGAGCCTGCCCTCTCTCTTCCAAGAAATCAGATGGACAGAGAGGGGGACGTAACGGTGCCGAGGTCGTTGCAGGAGGGGACTACAATGACCAAAGTATCAAGCAAGAAGCACCGGCGCTCCGTCTTTCGTCTCGATCCTGACAGAGGCCAAATTATATGGGAGGGAAAGCAGCAACGTATCAGTATGTTTTCTTTATATTTTTCTCAGTATCTCAACTCTGACCTCTTCACAGTCCCTATCGAGAACATCAAGGAACTGCGATCGGGTTCTGACGCTCGATACTACCGCGAGCAATTTCAGCTGGCAGCAGAGTATGAGGACCGCTGGCTCACGATCATTTACATCATTGATGGTGCATATAAAACTCTGCACCTCATAGCTGCGTCGCGTGACGTGTTTAAAATGTGGGATACAACTTTGCGCCGACTTCATGCAATACGGAAGGAGCTAATGAGCGGCCTTGGGAATCTTGAGATACGTCAAGCTATGTGGGAAAAGCACTATTGGAAAGGTGCAGACGAAGAACAAGACCAGAAACTCATGTTTGACGAGGTAGAAAAACTCTGTAGAAGGCTCAACATCAACTCAAGTTCCAGCGAGCTACAAAGGCTGTTCAAAGTACATCATATTCACTCTCTGTGTTGTGGTCATTGCTGATTTCGTATAATGGTAGCAAGCCGACGTCCATCAACGTAATTATCTAGACTTTGAGGATTTTCGCCGCTTTGTCAAACTTCTCAAAGGACGCCCCGAGATAGACCGCCTATACAACAAACTTCGTGCACGTGGAGGATCTGTATTCGACTTTGCAGTCTTTGAGAGATTCATGCGAGAGAAACAACAGGTATGTCTTTTTATCTCATTTTCTTCAGCCAAGGCTTATACACTCGATTACAAGTCCAGTTTAAAAACATCTGAGCTTCAGAGTGTGTTTGGACGGTATTCTGAAGTCGTTGAACATCCATCAACCTCCGCCTCCGCCTCAGGTTCGACTCCTCCAACCCGGATCATGTCCAAAGATGCCTTTACTTCGTTTCTCATGTCCCCAGACAATGCGGCATTTACGGACCAACATGGTCGTGTGTGTCATGATATGACCCGTCCGCTGTCAGATTATTATGTATCATCGTCACATAATACGTACCTCGTGGGCCACCAACTTGTCGGTGTAAGCACCATTGAGGGATACATTCGAGCATTGCTGCATAGTTGTCGAAGTGTTGAGCGTCCGTATTCGATTTCGTTTGCCTATTTTTCATCGTTGATGGGTTTCTCCCTGTAGTTGACATTTTTGATGGCGACACGACTTCCGAACCGCAGATTACCCATGGCAAGACTTTTACCTCCAAAGTGTCCCTGCGAGAAGTTTGTCATGCGATTATGAAGTATGGCTTCGTCGCGTCGCCTTATCCTATCATTATTTCCGCCGAGATCCACTGTTCCCTCGCGGGTCAAGATGCTATTGCTGACATTATGTGTGAGGTCTTCGGTGAGAAACTTATTCAAGGCCCCATCACACGCGAAGGACGACTAGAGAGGTTACCGAGCCCCGAGGAGTTAAAAGGCCGGATCTTGCTCAAGGTAAGCCATTATCCTCAAAATGAGGCTTACGGTAAATTGAAAAGCGCTTGTTGACAGGCAAAGAATCTATATTTGGTAAGAAAAGACTCTTATCCAGGTGGAGCAATGTCAGAGAGCGAGTACGGTCTTACGGAAACCTCGGCTTCGGCATCTTCGTCGACGTCTGACTCTGAGGCAGTGTTCGAGAAACAAATAGGGAAGTCTATTGTTAAACGGAAAGAGGAAACGTCTGTTGTAAAAGGTACGATCTGTCTTGTGCTTTTGTTCCAACTTTGATGTCTGCTCACTCTGAAGTGTAGAGTTCAAGGACGACCTCATTAAGGCAGGATCAACTGTTCTCCAATGCGTGAAAAGTGTCGGAAAGTCCTCGTCTCCCCGCTCCATTCCTGCGTCAAACTTGATCACGCCGCAGCGTATTCCAGCTGCATCACTACCAACTACGACTGCAACTGGGTCTCCGTCGTCTTATTTTTCTCCACGTAGACTCACTATGCCCCCTGGACCAGTCTACCCGCCCTCTCCTTCCACTTTTTATCCTTCCGCCTCTTTTCTCTCTACTTCCCCTACTTCCACCTCCCCATTACAATCTTCCTCCTTGACCAGCTCTCTTTCGTCACCATCAAATGGGTCGAGCACCATTCCCATCCCTGCCCCGTCCTCTCCTACGTCAAAACCCAAGATGTCCACACGTCTCCTCTCACTTCTTGTGTATACCGTTGGCGTCAAGTACCGCGGTATTAATAAGAAAGAAGTCTACGCTCCAGAGCACATGTTCTCTCTCTCCGAGAACACTGCCAATCGTATGCTCAAGAGCAATACCGGTGGCATGCAAGATATCATCAAACATTGTAGGACGCATCTGGTGAGGATCTACCCGAAAGGGATGAGACTTGCCTCAAGCAACTATGAGCCACATCGGTATTGGAGTTCTGGAACGCAATTGGTAGCGATCAATTGGCAGACTTTTGGTGCGTGGTTCTAATTTCATCATCGTTTTCTGTCTTATAATCTTCTCAGACCTGGGCTACATGATTAATCATGCAATGTTCCAGCGCAACGGGCGAGCTGGATACGTTCTAAAACCAGCAGCTCTGCTCGGGCCTGCACCGCTCTCTCCACTACCCTCAACCCCAGTACATCCACAATCCCCGTATCAACATCCACGATCGCATTCACCCGCCCCTTCTTCTGCTTCTGGATCCAGCTCGAATCCGCTTTTTCCAAAGGATCTCCTCTTCAAATATACTAAGCACCACTTTGACGTATCCATCATTTCCGCACAACAACTCCCACGCCCCAAGGACTCTTCCGGACACGAGATTTCCGAGAAGAATATGGTGGACCCTTTCGTCGAGGTATCCATTCACGTTCCCGACTGGCCTTCTACTACTGGCATGGGCATGTTGCCTACTCCGGCTCGAGCGCACACATACCGCACGGGCGTGGTGAAAGGCAATGGCTTTAACCCAGTCTGGGAGGAGAAACTCCGGATCCCATTCGAGTGTGTTGGTGACATGCTGGATTTGGTGTTTGTACGTTTTGTTGTGAGAGCTAGCGAGAAGGAAGATGTAGAGCCGCTCGCAGTTTACTGCGTGAGCCTGGGGAGCCTGGGGATGGGTAAGTTTTGTTTCCCTATACCAATTTGCAGGATTAATGAAGGAATTGGGAACAGGTTATCGACATCTGCCGTTGCATGATACACAATTATCCCAATACCTTTTCTCGACACTCTTCGTGCGCGTGGCTATCACAGATTTATAATGATTCACCATCAACTAACTTTCATTCCACTAAGTTATTCTATTCCATTTCTCTGTACTTGACGCCCAAAAATGTCTTATACCTCACTTTCACGCGGTCCATCGTTGTTGTTGCCACACCTGTTCATGATTGTACTTATACATAGATTTAAACGCCATGACCTACTGACTGTTACTCATTTCTTCACCAGTTCAACATCATAGATCATATAGAATTGTCGCTATTTTCCAGTTACGACTTCCAATTAAAGTTGTTGACGCCTGCAGGAAGACTCGTCAGTTGTTCCTTTCCGATGCGCAATACGGCACGTCGGAAGCTCTAAGACAATGTAATCACGCGGATATCCCAAAGCATTTTTCGGCCGCACTCCTGACATACCTACATCAACTTGAACTTAAACTTAGGTTTCTTCGACTCGCTGTCGAATTTTTCCTGAAGCCCGGTCTTTGTTCTGGGTCCCTTGTATGGTCACCTGACATGGGAATTGATTGATTTCAAATCCGTTCCTTGGTCAACACCGCGATTTGATCTATGGACTCAAAGGAGCTGGGTCACCACCCATCATTTCCGTCGAATTCCATTGTTTTCTCGTGTAATTATGTGTGGCAATATCTCGAGGAAGTACTTTAGACCCATCTACCTTCATCGAAAGCCTCAAACTTGATGCCACCGATTCGCGACTACCGCAGTTTACTGTCTCCAGCCAACTCGGAGAAGGGGAAAGACAAGATACCACTACCACCACCGACAGATCCCGCTACTTGGAGGGAGTCTCAGATACCCCCAGACGAAATGGTAATTTGTCACATAATCCTCGAGATTTCACAGTGCACAACCGCTACCTTGTCAGATCACTTCATCTCAAGCGAAGAAATGGTATAATATCCAGCGGTCAGACGTTATGAATGAGATCAGCTGGGAACCTCGCGAATTCATCGACACCACGTCCAAAAACCAGGTGACTCGCGTATTGTTTGTTGCTTCTCATCGTGAAATCGAGCGGAAAGCATGGGAGAAATATGGTGGTCCTGAAGGCTGGGACGCATAGTGAGCTAATTTCAATCTTGCCTGTTTTTCCACACTTAATAAGTCTCAAGTCAGAACTACCGGGGGATAATGTGTAGATTCAAGTGCAAAAGTGCTGAATCATTACCTGGACCGATCGTTAGCATGTCGTCGACTACAAAAGCGGATGGCATACTGCAACCTATCCCCGAAGATACGTCTGATGATATCCAAACTGACACTCTCTTGCCGATCACAATTCCGTATGCGACCAATGCGAACCTTAAACGACTATATGAAGCCTTCATCTCACGTTTTCATCTTCCGTGGGTCTGGAATAAGTGTAATGCTGCTCTCAGCTTGGCTGGGGTTTCTGATCACGCTACACGAGAGAGACATCTCAAGAATGCTTTCGTAACACTCCCTCAATATCCCATGAAACAAAGCGTGCGGGCGTTCGCTCGGAAGGATTTTGGACGATTTGTGCTTGACGTCTTGAACCGTGCACCTCGGAAGGCCGGCACTGGAATGGAGGCTATTCCCTCTCCCTACGGCGGGATTCTCTATGTCTGGGGTGTTCCTTATCTTACCAGTCTCTACAACATGTTAAACGAGGTTATCGACAAGTATGGAAAAGTAGTTTGGAAACAAGTGCGATGGAGGGTATATCATACGGTAAGTATAATTAAGGTCTAGCTTGAATATCACTGTTCACACTATTTTGCTGCGGCATGAACAGTATGAGGAATGTCAAGGTGGCATCTACTTTAACATTTATGATGGTACATGGAGCGATCCTGCTTTCAAATGGCTCGCAGGGAAAGCCGAACCTGGATCTTTTATACATGCAGAGAGGAGTAAATGTCAAGCTGGAATCGAATACAACGAACGCTTGCCTACGAACGATGTGTAATGTCTATTAATTCGTATCACATATATTTATATACCGTAGTGTCAACAACAAACGAGATATCAATAACATGTTGGAACAACACTTGTAATCTCAACTGAGATCAAAGATAGTCGCGCTGAAGAGACCCCGCATGAATTGCCTCTATGGTTATTTATGACTAGATTATCAGTTGATGGCCCTTCTCGAGTAATCTTGCGCAGAACTTCATTTGCTTTTGATCGCATCGCGTACAACGAGATTCGGCAAAGGCTTCTTGTCGGGCAGCACCATCCCTCCCTTCGCAGCAGGGCTCATCATCACCTCCTTCGAATAATAATCTGCCCACAGATTTCCGTCTGCTACATATGGGTTAAGTGCAAGGAACAATGTGAACTGATCCGGAGACGTCATTCCAGAGATGCTGGAAGAAAGTGTCGTCTCCATTGTCTTGTAGTCCAGTGAAGGCAATATGTTCCGTATTCCAAGGTGCACGATTTGAATCCAGAAGTATGTCATAGTTAAATGGAACGCGCGACCACGCGCTTGAGAGCTTTCGTTGATGTATTTCTCGATTCCTTGGAAGATCATGTCCTTGCCTGGGAGAGCATTTGAGCCTGGTGATCAAAAAAGAAGGATTAAAGCCATCACCTTTCTGACGTCCATATGTGGTAAGAATAAGGAACGTGATTCGGATATGAGTATAGTGGTCCCATGAAGGTAGAGACAAGGAATGGAATTGCTCGATGGTTGTTTGAGGGTCGTTATCAGTTTCAGAACGAGCTACCCAAGATTCGATCTTCTCCTTAAGAAGGTTTGCCTCTCGAGGATTAGGCAACGGCCTTGAGGTTGACTTCTCCGCCGTTGTAATTATTCCTGCGGATGCATTATCAAGAGCGAAGCGAAGCCATTCAAAGGCCTCTGGAAGTCCCGACTTATCCATTTTGTTGATCAAGGACGTCCCGAAGATGCACGACGGGCGACCTGACAAGATCGCTCCAAATCTATCTTGTATCCGATGAAATGGTAACACTTGGGCACAGTCCTGCTTGTTGGCTAGCCTGTAGTTTGGTCATTGTTTTATCATTCTTGATGATGGATGCGATGACACTTACACAAGGATGGGGAAGTCTTTCTTCACACCATTGAGTTGGCGTTCGCAATCGATGGCATCTAGAGCTCGAGCGAGCACAGTGGCGCTTTCAGAAAACCATACGCTGTCGGTCTCGGAGGCGTCAACTATCCATATGAGGGCGTCGCTTGTTGCCCAGTAAGGCAAAACAAGATTGATAGCACGGTCTATCGACTGACAGCCAAACCCGATATCCCACCCTACTAGTTTGAGGGGCTGCCCGCTGGATGTGGGGGCTTCGATCTTTTCGATATTGAAGCCGAACGAGGGTATCGTCGTGACTACCTCTCCCGATTGGAGCAGGTAGAGAAGAGTTGTCTTACCACTTCCAGGTTGACCAAAGATGATAACCGTACGTTCGGTCTTCCCATCATGATAAAGGTTGTTGAGAATGCGACGAATAACAGCAGACATACGCCAAGTTGACTTGGATGTGGAAAATGATCAGATGGTTGTTCCTAAGTCATCAGGTTGGCTCCTTTTAAATAAGACTCAAGTGGAAAATGCTGTGTTCAAGTGTCGAGTTGACGTGTTCAATACGAGGCCACGCGTGTGTTTGTCACTGGTGATAAGAGTACTACGTGTACAATGTCATCAGGGTAATAGAAATTTGTTTTCGGACGCGTCTTGTATTATGTAGCTTGCGGAAATGAGTACCATTGTCTGGACACTACAGCCTATCATCGCCACTACAAGTAAATTGGCCGGACCAGTGACTTAAACACTTTCGAGGGGAGAAAAGGGGGAAAACAATTGTCAATGATGACTGGCAGGAATCAGTACATGCAACGGATATCCTATAGAACGGTACCACCTATTGAAAGTGCTGGGCCCAATATTCAGACCATGCCTTAATCTCATTGTCAGAAATACTCAATGACTTCCTAGTCAAAGTTAGCAGAAGGAGTAATGGAAAGATTTCTTGAACCCGGAACAATATCACACGACGAGACTGATGTAGAATTACAAATGAATCATTAGACCTTATCCCTTGTATTCAGTCCGACCCTTCAGGCTTGACATTAGCCACGAAATCCGGGCCTGCTGCCAACCCCAACTATCGTTTGAAGTATTTATGTGTACTCTCTGGGTTGGGGTAAAGTGCAATGCTATTTTGGACGTGTCTGGTCTTATTGACAGTAGCTGGGGAGGCACATCTTGAGACTGGACTGGAAACCCTTGCTTGCAGGACGGGTCGAGCCTGGTTCTGTTATGTAAATATTCAGAGAGAAATTGAATGTCAGCTGGAATGAGCTATAATGAGTGCTTGTTGCCACTGGACAGCATGTGATATGCACATAAAACCTAATCACCAAGGTCAGTCAAGTACAGTATAGAGTGATTCTTTCGACCCCTTCGATGCAAAACATAGAAATCTGGCCATGGCTGTTGTTTAAGCTTGTATGGAACTAATAGGCAATTGAGTTGATCATTTTTCCATCCCCTATCTTGGTATCATTCCATAAACTTGATTTTCCCACAGATGTCGGAAAATTGGACGTCGATTCACCGAAGTAGAATCGCGTGTAGTTGCATCCAGACTCGTCCCAACAATGTGAAGCAAGAATTTAGTGTTTTTATGTGTTGACTGTAAGCAAGAGTCAAGAAGGATTATCCATGGCGTGAGCCAGTGTCGTGATTAGGAGAAAGGTATCCTTCATGTCACATGAACTGATTGCCGCCGGTACCAAATACTGCCAAAACGTTTGCGCCGCTGACGGGTCGGCTTGCTGATGCCGGATTCTCAAGGATCGAGAAAACGGAGTCCTTGTTGAGTGTTTTCGTTTTCCATTGGTTTCCTTGTTTTCAGTTTGCTGAGACAAACAAGTCACATTATTCAGTCCTGACTCGAGGACAAAAGCAAACTTCACCACGGTGTGTCAGCTGTCCAGTGTACTTCTGATCTGTTGGTGACCTTTAACATTCGTTGGTGGTGCGTGACTCGGTAAGTTCGGAAGGCTCATGTGGTACTTCTTCCAGTCCCATTGAGGATGGACCCCTGACCAAGATGAGGAATGCTACAAATAACCTAAGTGTTATCCCTCGTGCTCTGTTCCGACCCATCATGTTGGATTCAAATAGCCTTACCAATCATGTTCAACTGGTTCAGGGCGCTGCGGCGCAACGCAGAGCAGAGCTATATCACGGTGGAGCTGGCTTACGTGCTTTGTTTAAGAACAAGAAGGCTGTGGCTGTAGCTGGTTTTGCATCGTCAGTCTAGCCAACCGTGAGGCCATCTGATCTCTTAACTGATTAAGCATTACTAGTCTTGGAGGATTTCTATACGGCTATCAGCAAGGTGTTCTAGGAGGTAGCTTCACGAAACTATCCTTCCAGGCAAGGTTCCCCAAGACTACGGAAGCAGGGGTACAGTCTCTTTTGACTGCGATTCTCCAAGTCGGTGGTTATGTTGGCTCTTTAACTGCAGGACTGTTCGGCGAGGTCTATTCTCGCAAGCACACGATCCTTTCAGGTGCTCTATGGGTCATCCTTGGGTCCTTCCTGTGTGCTGGAGCAAAGGATCTGGCTTTTCTCTATTCGGGAAGGTTCTTTACTGGTATAGGGGTAGGCACTTTGGCGGGAATCGGGTGGGTGTTCTGATACATTTTCATTTTAGATATTGACTTGTTTTGGTTTTCAGGTTCTTATACAATGCTGAACTTGCTCCGCCAGAATTTCGGGGTAGGTATAATCATTCAGGCTTCATGAGCTCTTGTGATTCACCTCATGATATCAAGGACTTTTGGTTGCAATGCAACAACTCGGTGTGACGTTAGGAATAATGGTTTGAATTTAACTGCACTGAGTCGTGTCGATTGCCTAACTCACAAGGAACAGATGGCATACTGGATTGGTTATGGTACCAATTTCATTGGAGGAACCGGTTCCGGCCAAAGGGATCTAGCATGGCAACTTCCCTGGATTATCCAAGGCATCCCGGCTATCGTGCTGGCCGTTGGCACTTTCTTTATGCCTTACTCTCCTCGGCTTCTTGTGAACAAAGGTCGATATACGCAGGCTATAGATACATTGTCTTATCTCAGAAACCTGCCAAAGGATCATGAATTGATTCAAATCGAGTTTTTGGAGATCAAGGCAGAGGCAATCTTTGATCATCGGATACTAGAGAAAAGGTACCCCCAGCTCGTGAAGGAGGGAAGTAATATCTGGGTCAGAGAATGTATAGGCTACGCGAATCTTTTCAGGTCTCGAGACAGCTTCAAAAGGACTGCAACAGCCGGTATAATTATGTTTTTCCAACAATGGACTGGCATCGATTCGAGTAAGTGCTTCCTGTTCCCAAGTCATTACACAAGTCACGGCAAATGCATCTAGTTATTTATTATGCTCCCTTCATCTTTCAAGATCTCGGCCTCTCGTCAAGTTCTGTGTCTCTGCTGGCTACTGGTGTAGTCGGCGTGATCATGGTGCTAGCTTCAATGCTTAGCATGATATTGATTGACAATTTGGGCCGCAAACCCTTATGGATTGCAAGTTGCACAGGAATGGGACTTTCTATGTTGATAGTAGGTATCATTACGGCAAAGTTTTCATCAGATTGGCCGGACCATACGGCTGGTGGCTGGGCCGCTGTCGTGTTCGTTTGGATCTATATCGTACGTGTCCTTTTTGACAGTCTTCGATCAAGTACGACTTTGTGAGCGCAGGCAAATTTCGCGTACGGGGCAGGTCCTGTATCCTGGACACTGATTTCTGAGATCTTCCCTCTGTCGACGCGAGCGAAGGGAACGGCGATTGGGGCAACTTCAAACTGGGCTAATACTATCGTTGTTGCTTATGTTGTCCCCCCCATGATTAAGCATATCGGCTTTGGGACATATATTCTATTCGCTGCCATCAACGTCCTTTCTATCATCTTCGTGTATTTCTTTGTTCCAGAGACGAAGGGAAAGACTTTGGAAGAGATGGACTTGGTTTTCGGGAGCCATACATCAAGGGATGAGATGGCGCTTTTGGCTGATATACAGAGAGAGGTTGGGTTGACTTCTCTTTTGGAATCTGCGTTGAACGAGAAACAAAGTACGGAGGAGAATAAAAGAGACAGTGGCTCAGGGTTTGCGTAAATTGTTCTGATGGCGGGGTACCAATTGATTGTATGGATTGAGTTACGAGCCAAATTGTGGCGCACATGATCGTTTAAGTTCCTTGAATACGTCGACAATGTCAACAATTTTAACGATACCTGATGGAGTGATCCAAGGATGTCAATCGTCCCCATTTTTCTATCACTAGACACTCACATTAGCCCTTGATCATAGACAAAGAGTAAATATGAAGACTAGAACATGTCGAAACACAACTGCTCGTGGTAACAAAAATGAAATGCTTTAGACTATCAAAGCAATGCGTACATTTAGAGACCGAAACAAACCCTGGCCAAACTCTTTCAAGATTTCTCCCTGATGGTCGGATAATTCTTAAACTGGTCCGTGTTATTAGAACAAAGCTGTTGCGGAATTAAGGTTGGATCTGTAATCGAACATGACGCATGTTGTTAGACGTTCTTTGAAGTGAATTTGGCCGCTCGAGATTGATCTCCTCTGGTGCTTATTTGCATGAACGCAGCTGCGTTGTATGGACTCTGGAAAGACAGATAGAGATATCTGAAGGATGTTACGCGGACATGACGAAGCTAGATACTTGGGAACTTGGATGACACAAGTCCATCAGGCCTCTGGTGGAATCCTCTCATTTTGACGCTTGTGCGATGCGAAGCAGGCCAGCGATTGAACAAGAATACGAAAGACTTGTACCTGTGGAGCAATAGGTTGATATGATTGTGAGACGAGGTCACAGAGGGCGAAAACGTTCATAATAGGTCCAGAAGAATTCTGTGGACAACGCTAACATCCCATATATCGTATATTCATATCAATGTTAGGGGTTAAGCTTTCGTTTGAAACCGCTTCGAATTCAGGTTATCCAAATCTGTGAGCCTTTTCGACGCTGTTCAGAACGGGTTATCAATCATGATATTTGTAAACACTGGCACACGACACAATGGACAGTTTTGGAGTTAGCCGAATTTGGTTGCTCAACGTTCATATCTTGTTTGAAACAGCAATGTCCTCGATTTTCTTCCTGCATTGCTTGTTCCTTGAATAATTTTCTGCTCGTCTTGTGCTAACGTTTGGGCCACGAGACATGGTCCAATACGACAAAAAGCTGCTCTGGCACCCGAGAGGCAGCAATAGGTTCATCGTTGGTGGCGGGTCGCAGATTACTTTATACGAATGGGCCCCAAGCCAACCAGAAATCAGACAGATTACTTCACAGCATGATTTACAACATTTGAAGGTGAGTGAGGATGCTATATCATGCACATTATGTGACAGGAACTACAGTGTTTCGCTTGGTCACCAGATCCCATCCTCGACGACCTTGTAGCGGTCGGAAACTTGAGCGGAAGAATTGAGCTGCTTCGACTGGAGGCGTCCAGAGTGTCGCAGAGACACAACAGCTTGTCAAGCGGTCAAGGCATTCCTCTGACTGTGCGCAATTCACGATCCTGCAATTCTTTGGCATTCTGCTCAGTGGACCCCAATTATCTCGCATCAGGATTCGACAAAGTACGGGGGGACTGCAGTTTGATCATATGGGACATTAATACCGTGTCAGCTACACTTTCAGTACCGTTGAGCCAGTCCTCAAATCATGACACTGTGAAACGACCTCCACGTCCGGAACCTATCATTTCCCAAGCTGATATTGGCCGAGGGGCCGATAGCCGCGTACTCCAACAGCATGCGTCCACGGAAACTGTGTCAGTCGTGTCATTCCTCCCACAATCCACCACCCAGCTTCTTGCAGGTATATCCCACCGTTGGCTGCGCCTCTTCGACCTACGTAATCCCGTAGCTGTCACGCACAACGTTCCCTCCAAAGTACAGGGCATCGCTACGGATTCGTTTGACTCCCATCGCATCGCATGCTTCGGGGATGGTGTAATTAATGTCTGGGATACTCGCAAGCTGCAGACGCCCAGTCTCACATTCACGGAGAAAGATGCCTCAGTCGACGGGGCTCAGCTACATCCAAATTCTCTGTTCTCCGGTCTGGAGTTTTCCCACACACGTCGCGGTCTGCTTGCTTCCATGGAGAGAGAGGCATCATATGTACGTTTTTGGAATATCTTAGACGTCAACGATGGTGTCCCCTTGAACGAGAGCAAGATACAAGATACAGTTAGAGCAGGAAGGAGATCGTGGGCCAATATACCATGGCCGTCTGGAGTACATACTAATCAAGGGCCGCCTTTGACGAACAACCAGGACAGTCATGGTTTGGTTTTGTTCGACACACGAAAGAGTGAGTCTTACCGCCCAGCAACATCTTTCATTCTCAAACTTCCTTTCAGCCAAAATTTTTGCTCGACCTCTCTCGTCGTTTGCTCTGGCCCCCAGTGCAACTCGGCACCCTCTTACGACCAACGTCATGGTTGTTAACAAGGATGGAGATCTTGAACTCTATGCAGTCTACGACACGCCCAAACCTGTAGTCTGGAGTTCTCGAGGTGACTTGGCTATTGCCGCGGGGCCCTCTTGCCGCATCGTTGACGCCCCTCAAGACGATGATGTCCCAGAAGACATGTTACAGAGCACAAGCTCTCTTTTCGGACGGGCCATGACTACTAGCAGGGGTAAATCGCGATCCAGAGAACAGTCGATTCTGCGCGGAAGGCAGAAGGATAAGTCAGGATCACTTGTGCCTCCACCGCCAGATCAAAATCCTCTCCCATCTGGTGCTGTAAGTGATGCTGTGAAGAAAGTACAAGGGAGTGCATTGGGCCTTTCTTTGGGAAGGGATACTGGGGGATTGGTGTCGCGGAACCATAGTACCAGTAGAGGACGAAGAACAACTGGAACAAAAGGGGTCACTCAAGTTGTAGAGGATGACATATTAATGATCATTAAGAGGAGGGCGATGCGAGGATATGGACTTTTCGATGTAAGGACTTCCCCTTCCTATCAAACATTATGCAATTGACAGATGTATGATACGTAGCCCAATGATTCGCAACCAAGGAAGAATCTCGACATCGTCCAGATATGTGATCCTCCACATCACGCTCGGACACAGGTTCTTACCGAATTGTGGGCATGGATATGTCGTATGGATTGATCTCTTTCATGAGAAATCAAACTTCGATCATGACCATATAATACAGATTCCTACGAATACTTGTGCGTTCCCAAGTCCGTACTACATGGCTTCGACTTTTCCTATCAGGGTCTTCTTGGTATATGGGAAGGTTTCAAACCACTTCCTGTCACTCAGGGGCCCAATCTAGTCGCGACAAACAACTACTACGATCTGTCGGAACAATGGGAGTCCCATCCATCAATAGACGAACTGTACGGCGATTTTTCCGCCGCAATAAGAGCGCTGGTGGTGCGCAGAGACCGCCCATGGAAATCTCCTGTTACCACATCTAAAGCGCTACATAGGCAGGTAGCTTTGCAGCTGATTGGATGGAGTTTCAGGGAGGATGACTTCGCGAAAGTGCTCCAAGGGTAAGCTATTCTTTGTGATTTTTCAGAGTGTAAATTCACTCATGCATGCTTGCACCTTTTGGTAGGTGGGAAGCTGAGGGGGAGCTATCCAAAGTGGCGTGCTGGTTGGTTTTTACGAAACAACATGCTAAAGCTATATCTCTGCTGATGAAGAGTTCTGGTGAGACTTGCCACTGTTCAATCGAATCATAGCTACGTGGCTAATGATATGAGTTTAGACGAGTCGCATTGCATGCTGTCGGGTACGATTGCGGCCCTCGTTCCTCATGGTCCCAAAACTACCGAGCTTCGTGAACATTGCGAGCGGCTCATCGTGCGGGTACAAGATCCCTATTTTCGCGCCATTCTCACCCACTTGGCGCTGAATGATTGGTCTGAAGTCTTAGAAGAGGAAGCTTTGCCCTTTCGAGAGCGCCTTGCTGTTGCCTTCCAGTTCCTTGATGATAAAGCTGTGACTTCCTACCTCCGACGGTGTCAGGATCGTGCCATAAGCCGGGGCGACATCGACGCTATCATCATCCCGGGGCTTGCGAGCAAGGCGGGTCTAGACATCCTTCAAGGATTTGTCAACCACACGGGCGACGTCCAGAGTGCAGCGATTATGGGATCTTTAGTGTACCCTCCACGCAATCCGAATCAGGCCAGGGGCGTATCTGCTATGGAAAGACGCGTAGAACGATGGGTCGAAAGCTACCGGGACTTGTTAGATGGGTTTAAGATGTTCCATCGCCGAGTTGAGTTTGACATTGAGAGAGGACACATTGCTCTTAAGAGAGGTGCGGTTGACATAGGCGAATGGGTTCCAAAACAAATCATCATACGATGCAACTATTGTAACAAGCCTGTCATTCCTGACGGACCTGGTAGTGGCGCGGAGGTTGGTGTCCAACAATCGGGACGAGTACGTTCCGCATTTTTGGTCATCATAGAGAGACTAAAGAAGTACTTCGTGTAGCCAACTGCATGCTTTCACTGCAATCGCTCTTTGCCAAGGTGCTCCATCTGTTTGATGACACTTTCTATTGTGCGAGACGCGGCTCGTGAAGCAGAACTCTTGCATACACATTCATTGAAAGGTTTGCATCATGTTTTCATTCCCTTCATAGCGCAGAGGGTGACTATGCATCACAGATACTATAGAAGATACTATTGTCATATGCCAAACATGCCGGCATGGAGGGCATGTTTCTCATATCCTTGACTGGTTTCATGGACAAGATGGGAGTTCTGGCCATGATGTGTGTGCTGTTGCTGATTGTGACTGTCGTTGTGCCGAAGAGATATGACGATTGGGCGGATCAAGATTATAATTATTTCGTTTTTGTGAGTGTCCCTGACTTCACCACCACTGGACTTTTTCCTAATGGCATTGATCACCATAGAAATACCAAGATTTGTACAATGAGATTCCTATTCTTCCTGGAGATGCCCTTCCCTTGTAAGGACTTGAGTATTTCTGAACTTGACGTCGAAACGACAACTCTTCCGGCACCTTCCGAGTCTTTGTTTTAATGCTCATCATAGCATACATGGTGAGTACCGGTACCTCAAAGTACTTCGTTGAAAATTAGTTTCATGTGATGTACCATATTGTCCACCGATCATCTCCTGGATCCTTCTGATTCTGTGTGTGACAAGGTAAACTCTGCGCCTTTTGCCGTTCGGGCTACTGTAAAGTTTCCTCTTGAATTCGCTGATTTTCTGAGTATAGGAGTAAAAAACACGTGGCTCATAGTAAATCGACCCCTGGCCCCTTTACTTTGTTTTCATTGTTTGGTGGCGCAAACCAGTGACACTATTGAGCAAGTGGGGCTTCTGCTATTACGCACTTCAATAATGCGACAAATGAGTCACAAATAACCATGATTATACGATCGGCGACCCACATTTGGTACGTATATAAGCAATCAGTCTCAATCCCTAAACTGATTTTACGATGATGCTCCAGACCACATTGTTCATGCTTTTTGTTGCAAATATTCTGGCAATTTCAGAATTTCGTCAGAGCTTTGGGAGGCGAGGTGAATTCGAAGTGTGTCATTCGCTGGGACCTTGCTCCATGCTACTGAATTCTCTGTATCAGATCCTACACATTTCAAGGAACTCTCCCTCTGAAAGACGCGACAACGCACCAAACGCCCCTAATTCGCCTAACGCCCTTGTTCAGCCCTCTATGAATGGCCCTACTCCAAATATGCCGAGTGCGCCAGCCCCCGGTAATGCACCAAATGCTCCTAATGCGCCCAACGCGCCTAACGCTCCCAATGTCTCTGGATTTGGTAATCCAGGACAGGCGGGACAGCCAGGCCAACCAGGGCAGCCGGGACAACCAGGAAAGCCGGGACAGCCGGGGCAGCCAGGTCAACCAGGAAGGCCAGGACAGCCGGGCCAGCCAGGCCAGCTAGGTCAATCTGGCGTATCTGGCAGAGTTAGGACACCTCACAACTTTCCTCTTAATCACAACCGTCCCCCGTTTTCTCATGGACCTAAGTGCCCCGACCGATGGGATTCTGTTCCCTTCTTCCATCTTTCGTTCAACCCATGGGGGCGCAATGTGATAGGTTGTTTCTTCCAACAACCGGAGTTCAACACCAGGCCCCTCTACTTTCTCGTTAATTGCGACACGTGGGATGTGTTGTATACTCCTTACTCCTCGGAGCATAAACGGGCTGTTCACCATTGGGGGTACAGAAGCAGAGGTGTTGTCGGACACATTCTGTATCAAGATGTGTGCGGGGGCGTTCCTTTATTCCGTCTATATTCTGGGCAGAGGAAGCAGCATGTCTATACAACGTCAATAGCTGAAAAAGTCGAGGCAATGAGCCTGGGATATCGTGATGAAGGTGTATTGGGATTCATTTATAATTAGTAGATTTGTCCTCAATTTCCCCATAGCATCCATAGTTTATTAGTCGTATGGCCCCAATCTCGTTTCCATATTATATTATCCTTATCTGTCAAACAATTATCATGATTACCATAAAAATAGGGAATAATGACCCCTTAGCTCAGTGGTAGAGTGTGTGATTCCAGTGTAACTGGTGTTTCCACAAAGTCATCCGTTCAAATCGGGTAGGGGTCAATTTTTCTCGGTACCCTGTCCTTGGGAAAACCACGCAAGAATATATAGGTTTCGATTGTTGTTAGTTGATAACACATCTCAACTCATCGGCTACCCTCCTCCCTGATTGCCATGCATTTGTTAGGTTGAAACGCGAGTTTTCGCGCAACCAATTATGAGAGTCAGAGTCGCGACAATCACGTGGGTGAGTCCTAGAGAGAAGGGGGCAGGTGAGACTTGTTTCTCCAGAGAACCCTCACCTCGACAACCTCTCTCTAGGTAAGTCCAACCGCTGACAAGGAGAGAACGCTCTATTGACAAACTATCTTAAGATTGGAGCAACGTAGAGTACAAGTACGAACATCTTTGTCTACCCTCCCACCTCTCCCACAATAAACAGCGAACCGAGGGGCTGGGACAGGCTATTGAAGCTCTCCTGATTGACCCCTGGTAGGTTTTTGCGGTATAACTCCTGAGAGTGTGCATCCAAGTGACTCAATCATTGGAGACCCTCCCTTTAGTAACAAGGCCTCAAAGAACTAGCCACCACACAGTTTATTGCATCCCAGTTTCGCCACACGCACTGTCTTATGCATTTCAATCCTTTCTGCTCCAGGATATATCTTCATCTGTGGTTGACCTTCTCCTCGCAATTCTCAGTGCTGTTCGATGGACTAGCATCTGGTTCTGTCTTCAATTTTTTTTAGGACGAGGACCGCCATGCGGAGGACCACGAGGACAAGTAGAAAAACTCTATCCGAAATGCGTCTCCCTGTATCGCCCAGAGAAGTGGAAGGAGGGATTGGGCTTCAGTCCCACATCAGCATCCCAGCCACAGTCATTTCATTGAGGCCTAAGATCGAGAATTTGATCGAGGTCTTTCCAGTCTAGCGTTAATTCCTACTTATACTCAGAGAACTTGAGCAACGTAAAGTCTTGACAGAAGGAAGTATCATGTCCTCTGAGCTTACTCGGTTCACGCATCAAACTCTAATGCACGGAAACCAGGTCATTGGCTTATCGCTCCATCACCCTTCATCACCTGCTCGCTTTTTGTAGTAAACGGGAAATGCTATCAAAGAAATCTTTAACCTTCGAAATGACTACGTATCGCTATGTCTGTCACCCTGTGTATACCGGAACCGTGACAGTGTTCATTGTTATGTAGAAGCTGGGTTCGAAAGTGGCCAATTCCATCAAGTTTTGTGTTGGCACAGTATACATCACCTTACCATTCCATTCCTTAGGGTGTCACTATGGCATTGGTGACTGGTCTTAGCCACGCAGCTTGAGAACCGTTATAAAGGTGTTTGTAGTCTGCACAAGTTAGGCGGTGTGTCAGGGATGCATCCTAATTTGTATTGTGTGAGTGTTGGGTTGAGTTGAGAGGACATTACTATGAAGAAGTTGATCAAGATGAAGGGTCACACTAGATAGATATCATGCACTTTCAATTTCCCTTGATGTCATAAGGAATCTTTTAAGCTGTGTTTATAAACCTCATGTTGATTACCCATCTAAATTACGTATATCACCAATTGAATGCAATTGAACTCATCTGGCTGTATTAAATTATTCAGAATTGATCGATGCAGAGAAAAGAGGATTGACGAAAACATTCTGTGGACTTGGGGTTTGGATACTTTGGCACCAGTGACTATGTTCATGCAATTGTGAAGAAGTCATAAAAATCATCATGTTGCATGACTTGGCACTGCTCATGGATACAGGAAAAACAAGCAGGAGTGAGTTGTTATTGGCTGGATAAATATGATCAAGGGAGCCATGAATCACAAGGCTCATTGCCTGAAGAAAGCAGATATTGGTGAGGAAAAAAGATGTCAGAAATAACAGGCAACTGCAGTATTTATTTACATATAGGAACATACATAGAATCTAGTAACTAATGATCACATTGTCCTCATTCATTGATACCATTAAGGAATTTGAAGAGATCACCAGAATTATATTTGCCTTTCAAGATGTGCAGATGAGCATAGTGAGAGCTGTAGTACCACTGCCTCCCTGTATGGTATAAGATTTTAATCTCATATGGTTCAAAAGGTGGATCAATACACACAGTTAGTAAGCTTGTCATCAATGTAGTTTGGATGAGCACTGTGACATTTCTCAGCTGAAGTGCTCATGAAAAAGGCAAAGAAAAAACTTTCCCATAATCCCAGGTTGGCAAACTGTTGCATGTGAGGATCTGGACCATATCTGACAATCAACATGATTAGTAAGGAACAGCAACCCTTCCTCCACAAGACATATCATCCAGGAACTTAAATCCATAAGATGGGTATGGTAATACTTTTCCTGGGGCAACATAGAATTGAATTGTAAATCCAGAGCTCCTGTGTGCAAATGTCATCACATCCAAAGTAATGGAGTTGATGGTGGAATCCCTTCCACCATACAATTCAAATTGAACATACCATTCCTGAAGAGAATCTTAGTAAAGTATTTTGACAGAGGACAAAATCTGTTCACCATTTTTGATGTAAAGCCCTTGTTTGTGATACAAGAGCATGGAGCACTTTTTTGAGATATACTGGACAAGAGCATGGAGCACTTTTTTGAGATAGGTGAGCTTTCTGGTGTCATCAATGATTTGGCATAAAATGTATCATGACAGTCTGGTGCACTCTTAGTATCAAGAAATCCATTAGTCAGAATAGTTGCACTATTCAGATAGGGTCCCATCTGAATCAATGTTTCCAGTACATCTGGCATCTTGCTCAGGAAGGGTGTGAGTGTGCTATCTAGTCCTCCAACAAGTGCATACCATCCTTCCAATAACTTGACAGTACCAAAGGATGAACTATGAGAAAGATTAATTTCCCCACCAAAGTGTGCTGGAAGGTCCATATCTACAAAGGACTGAAATGCTGCAAGTCCTTGAACTGCAGCACTAATGTTCAGAACCCACATATACAGAAAGATGGTGGCTGTTAGCAACCTCAATAGAAGTGGCGATACCAAATGAACTGGCAGAACCTCATAGACCCTATGCAAAAGACAATTGAAAACTATCTTTGCTACAAATTTCTAGTCATTAACTAACCCCAAATAAATCAGGATATTCTTCTGCAGTTGCATGAATAATTGTTCCATTTGCAAGGACAGTGTTAACTGCTTTGACAGTATCAAGGGTGAGGCCCCACATTCATGAAGTAAAACCAAATCCCCTAAATGATATCTAGAGAAAATGAGAAATGTCAGCAAAGTTGAATTTCAACTCTACATACAAGCATGCCCTCCAATTCCAATGTAAGGACAAACACCATGAGGAAGTGCATGACTTGCATTTGCAAGACCTGTGATGATACTTCCAAGTCAATTCTTACTCCCAATTGTTGCTATATCTGTTGCCATATCTATGGTTATGTTGTTGAGATATTCAAAATCAACCACAAGAGCACCATCAGTTCCTTCAAGGCCATTAGCAATGTAACTGTGCTATATGAAGGATATAATAAACTAAAAGACCAACTTATAGTTTCTTCACTTACTCCCCCACTTTGGGTGACCACATTCAGCTTATGGAAAATACTGATTTGGATGATTTCCAAAATTTCCTCTGCATTTTTGGAAAATGTTATGATGATTGGTAAAACAAAGATTGACTATGTTTACATTAAAATGGTAGAATGAAGATTAGAGACATGAAACA